>JAWZTD010000048.1:5709184-5721913 GCA_035221335.1 Echites panduratus
TATTCATACGAAAGATCAAACTTTGAATCTCACTAATCCTTAATTTCTTATCATCAAAATAAAATTAATTAAGAGCTTATTAGAACACTTTAGCTCAGAACATATATTTTGAACTCAAAATCCCCCCCCCCCCTCCAAATCGACCCTACTTGATTTTATCCATACTTGATTTCCGAAGTAATTTTTTGTTAACATGTAGACAATTAATGGGCGAAACAATGTTTGGCTCCATTATTAATAAACATTCAGCTGTACGCTATAAATATGCAAGTTGTTACGAGAAACACTAGTAGCGTGTTTATGGAATTGAAATACTCATTGAACCGATCTATCCAAATCAAATCAAACCAAATACATGGTTTTAGGTTGGGATTAATTTGGTTTTTAAAATTCTGAAACTTAAAATTTGGTTTAGTTTAAAAAATTTTCACTTTCAAATCGAACCAAACCAATATACCGATATTTTAGGTTTGAATTGGATTGGTTTGGTTTTGTTTTTTAAAATTTTGAAAGCGAACAATTAGTTCAATTTAACAAATTTTCACTTTCAAAATCGATATATACATATGTGTATATATGTGTATATTCTATTTTTTTTTTCATTTACAATATGTCTTTTACAATGAAAATCATAATTTTCTAATTTTTGAGTATATCATATACCTTCGTATTAATTATTTTTCTGTCGTCTCTTAATCAATGTTGTAAATATTAAAACTTCATTTCCCTAAACCGTATTCTTTCCTTTTATGTTAATCATAACTCATTTAATAAGATTATTCTTTTATTTCCAAAACATCTTTGTTAATAGTTAATATAATTAAACTCATTTAGATGTATTTGAATAAAAATTGTTACTATACCATCTCTTTGTATATTTTGAAAAACGAATGAACCCATTAAAATGTATTTAAATAAAGACTATAACTATGTTATCTACGTACATATTTAAAATATAAATTAAATTGATTTATTTTATCTTCATTTTATATAACTCTATCATTAAAAATTATGTGTATTTGATATATTCATTTTATGTATTTTCTTGACACAATTTATCAGAATAAAAAAAATAGATGATTCAAGATTTTAAATAAATTAATTTTAATTTCAATATTTTTGAATCAAAATATTTGATTCGATTTGAAAAATATTCAAAATCGAACCGAATCGAACCAACCCCTAGACGCAGTAATGGTTCTTCAGTCCCTTCCCGGCCCCAACGTGGATTCCTATTTTCAGAAGGAAAAGGAGCCTTCGAAATCTAACCGAATCAAACCAACCTTCGCAGCACTAATAGTTCTTCAGTCCCTTCCCGGCCCCAGCGTGGATTCCTATTCTTCGAAGGAAAAGGTGCATTTCGGCAGCAATGGTAGTATGATTAGAAGTGAGAACAGAGATGTAATCATTGGAGAAAAGTATTAACTTGGGTTTTTATCCCAATATATATACTCAAAAGGTTTCTGGTCCAGTCCACATGTTTCCCTAATTAGGAACCCCGCACCTTTTGCCTTAATTATAAAAATTATTATAAAAAGAATCTTAATTATTATAAAAAAAAAAATTTTACCATGGGAAATATTTAGTGGGTTTATTTTTTAATTAATTAATTGATTAGAAAGTCTCTTGACTTTGCACAAGGCAAAATATTTGTTCACACTTGATAAACACACATAATTAATTAATTAATTATGTGTGTTTATCAAGTGTGAACAAATATTTTGCCTTGTGCAAAGTCAAGAGACTTTCTAATCAATGGTCATTTCCTGCATGCATAAGCAGAACAACGAATTTTGTGTACTATATAAGCTCTCGTTAAGTCAAAAGATATGCCCACCAGAAGACTATATCCCATAAATAAATAAACTAAGGAAGGTTCATTCTCTTTGCCCCTTTCCCAGCGGCCGCTTCACAATCAATTAAAAACTCTAATAATAGACCGCCTAGACTGTAACTCAATAATTAAAAGTTTAGAAGAGTGTAAGGTATAGTGATTTTGGTTTCAAAGACACACATGTTTCGCACCCTTTGCTACACTGGGGATATTAAGGATACGGGCAACGCATTAGAGAAACTTTAATTTTACTAATTTAATCAGGATTAATATTAATATAAAAGACACATTTAAGAGTTAAAAAATAGATAATATTTTACTTGTTCTAAATTAAAAGAATCTTTAAAAACATGTTATGTGAGTCTCAATATTTGTCCATAATTCTCTAATACACTAAATCATTTAGGGTATTTTTCAAAGTAACTATTACCTTCTTTCTGTTTTTTTTTTCTTCTTTTTCAGTACAACATAATATAGGTTCATTCTTACTCGTTAATTAATGGCGTGCAAGATTCATACTCATTAAAAAAATAAAATAAAAAATTAGACATTTTTAGTCAATTGATAACATTTCATTTCATTCCCTTTTTTTTTTTAAATACTTCCTCAATTTATATAAAAAAATAAAATTCTAAGATACTTTTTTGACAAAATATATATGAAAAAGATAACATTAAAAATTATGACACTGACTAACTTTCTTCCCCCCTTTTGACCAATATTAGTTAAGCTATTTTGAGATAAAGCTTTTTTTAATCAATTTAATTTAATTATGTTATGCAATTCTGAAGTCATTGTCACAAAATTTTATTTTATTCAAGATACGGAAAAATCAGTAGCCCATCCCATGTATTCATTCTTCAAAACTTGGATCCAAATTACATAAGCCCACTCACAAAGCACCAGATGTGCAGCCTTCGAGGCCCATATGAAAACGCTGGCCAATCCGCAGTCAAACAATCCTTTGAATGAATTTAAAGGTCAAGTTTGGAACGACACAGTATTGTAAAAATTCAAGTCGTCTTAGGAAATCCGAGTCCCTAAACAATCCGATCCGACGCCTGCCCGCATCGCCCATAGAATCTTCTTTCTCTTGTCGTCAACTTATGCTACTCTTTCCCTAAAACCCCTAAGACACTTCTTTTTCTCATTCTCGGCAGCCAGACCTAAGAAAAGCAACTAAAGCAGTAGTCAGCGACTCAGCATGGACGAGAAGGCGCCTCCTGCTGAGTCATCCATCACATCACCGGCACAAGCTTCATCAGTCAGTGATGCCCATACTTCTACCTCAGGGTACTCTCCTTGTTTCAACTATTTTTAGAAATTTTATATAATTTGTAAGAAAATTTAAGTTTCCAGGATGTTTGGGTATTAATTTGTAAGAAAATTACGAGAATTGTAGGATGACTGTAGAGGAGAAGTTCAGGATTGTCAGGAGTATTGGAGAGGAATGCATTCAAGAGGATGAGTTAATGAATCTTTTGGCAAAGAAACCTCTGCCCATCTGCTACGACGGATTTGAGCCATCAGGAAGAATGCACATTGCACAGGTCTGTAACGTGGATTAAAATCTTTAGTATATCCTATTTTTCGCTAAATTCAGATTCAGATTGGCTCTGTTGGGGGGGGGGGGGGCAGTGCCTTCTGTAATTCCATTTGATTAATATCATTTAGAAAGAAAAAGTCTGTTACCTTGTTAACTCTTACTTCGAAAATAGGGATGCTTGACAGATGTTTTTACACTTTTTACCCAAATCAATTACTCGAGAAATTTTTTACGTCTCTTATTCATGCTAAGAATGAAGTGGCAACTTTGGGAAAGTCAATATTTACTCCATGTTAAGGCTAAAACTATATTAGATTCCCTGGAAATTAAATTATTGCATGCCTTTAGCTTATTATTATTATTGCTGCATCAGTTAATATATTTTTAACTGCTAAACAGGGTGTTATGAAGGCAATCAATGTGAACAAACTAACTTCTGCGGGGTGCCATGTGAAAATATGGATTGCAGATTGGTTTGCTCAGCTAAACAACAAGTTGGGTGGTGATTTGAAGAAAATCCGAGTTGTTGGGGAATATATGATTGAGATATGGAAGGCTGTTGGGATGAAAATGGAAGGGGTAGAGTTTCTATGGTCTTCTGATGAGATTAACTCCAGATCTCATGAGTACTGGCCTCTAGTGATGGACATAGCACGAAGGAACAAGCTTCCTAGGATACTAAGGTAGAAGTTTTACGAATTGTATGCTCTCTAATGTAGTTTCTGCCTATTTAATTGAACGAATTCTTTTTTAATCTCTTTTTATTTGTGCGTATCAATTCATTAGGTGTTGTCAAATTATGGGTCGTGATGAAAAAGATGAGTTGACAGCAGCTCAGATCTTTTACCCGTGTATGCAGTGTGCTGATATTTTCTTTTTGAAGGTAACACAAATGAGTTTAAGCATTGTTTAAATTGAATTGTGAATTTACTGAACTATTGACTGTTTGGGAGTTCTGCTTTTTGCATCATTGTAGTTATTAGTAATCCATTCGGTTCAAGTGTTCCACTAGAGTGGTAGTAGCTAGGCTTCTAACCTCACTAATTCATCAAGAAGTGTTAGCTGTGTGCCCTGTTTTTTAGGAGTTCGATTAATCTGTAGTCTCTTGTGTACAGCTTCTGTGCAATACTCTATTCTAATTTTTCTGTCATCTGAAGGGACATGGTTTTTTTTTTTTTTTTTTTTTTAGATAAATTAGGTAGAATTTCAAAAGAACGTATTACTTTTCCTGAATTTCTACTGATTTAGTCCATGTAATCTCCATTGAAACTGATTTAGTTTCCTTAAATTCAATTTTTTTTTTTGTCTCAATCAACTTTGAATATTGTTGGGAGGGATAATACTTCCCCTTCCCCCCCCCCCTCAATCACCCTTTTACTAACCCTATCTCTTTTTGTTGTCCTTAAATTGTCAATGTTTTATGTCTTTGTGGATGAATATCTCATTGGTGTTCTTTTCTCTATTATTTTGTTAACTATTTTGAAAGCCTTAATAGGATTTTAATTAACTTTATTTTGATGATTCCAACTATAGCCCTTTCAAGTTCCTTTGATGATTCTTGGATTCTCAATGTTAAGGAGACTTGAAAACTTTTAAAGCTTAATCAATGTGTTTCTCTTGTGTGCCTCAAATGTTTTTGGTTCCAAAGCATGAGTTTTGAAATGATATGAAAGGTTTAAATATGGTTTGAGAGAAATTAAGCAACGGTAAAAAAAATTGACCTTTTGAGACTAAAATCCCTTTAATTCTAGACGGTCCAAAATGACCAAATCCGGGTCCAAAAATTGTCCGGAATCAAATTCAAGCAAATTGATTGGTTCATTTCTGGGCATGTTTTAAGCCAACGGTCCCAAACATACAGATGCTCAAAAACACTTGTATCTTTTTATTTTTCAAAATATAAAAATCAAGACCTTTCAAAAACACTTTGATGAATAATTTTTTGAAGTATACTTTTATGAAAACATATATTTTGAAAGATTTAAAACTATTTTAGGGAAAATATTTTTTAAACAAGAATCATTAACATAAGGAAAACTTGGTACAAAAATAGAACTAATTTACCTATTCAAGCTTCCTATACTAATTCTTCAATCTTGAAGTCTTTAATCTCAAGAGACTTTAATTTACGGAAGACTTCATTCTTGTAAGCACAATTTTTCATTCACGAGGGACTTTGATGTAATCCAAAACTTCGTAAAATAATTAAAATTGAAGCATCATTAATACTAATTGGAAATCATCAAAATAAAGTTAATTAAAAGCCTACTGGGGCTTTCAATCTCCCCCTTTTGATGATGACAAACCATAAGAAAAATAAACACAAGGATATTTTAAATTAGGAGCATAAAAGAATACAGATCAAGTAGCATGGCTCCCCGTCAATATATGACCAAGTTAGGGTAAAGATAAACAATAAAATAACAACTCAACTGACCTAACCAACCTCCAAGCCTCCTTCCTTCTATATTAAGGTGAGGTTTTAAAGGATAAAGAAACAATAAGCTCCCCCTCACCAATAGAAATAAATTTTGTAAAAATTTTACCTAAGTTTCCTCTGTTTTTAGAGGTTTCCAAACCTAAATTTGAAAGACAAAACTCCAAAGTGGTTTATACAACATCCAAACAATCAATCCAAGAAGTGACTTTATACAAGTTTCAACTACAAGTTCAAGAAATTCAATACAATTATAACCACAAGATATATTTCAATACCAAGCACAAGGAATTCCTTGCGATAATAACCATAAGATATCTCTATCAAATATATCAATCAACAACATAAGAAACAAAAAATTCACAGAAACTAACCAAAGGCAGGAGAGTAAATAAGATCATGCTCATTATGAATTAGAAAGGTGCAGAATCATAAGAGAAATCAAAGATGAACTGTTCAGATTCAGCAGCCAAAAGACCACCAAAAAAAAAAAACCAAGAGATTCTAGTTCAAGGACAATTCAACATCAGCCACAGCACAACCACAGAAAAAGAACCACAACAGCAGCAGAACCCACAATCTTTCTTTGCCTTTTGTCATCATCAAAATAAAACAGAACCCACAATCTGGTTTGCTACTCGGAATCAACTACTTAAGTAGAGCCACCAGGTATAGCTTCTTTGACTCGATGTAGAATGTTAGAACATTCATCTTCATGTCTCTGAAACACTTCAAAGTCATCAATACGGCAGGCTTCATTTTTCCGGATATAGGCTTTTAATTAACTTTATTTTGATGATAACAAATTAGTACTAATGAAGCTTTAAGCTTATTTATTTTAGGAAGTTTTGGATACATCAAAGTCCCTCATGAATAAGAAATTGTGCTTACAAGAATAAAGTCTTTCGAAAATTGAAGTCTCATGAGATTGAAGAATTAGTATAGGAAGCATGGCTAGGTAAATTAGTTCTATTTTTGTACCAAGTCTTTCTTATGTTGACGATTCTTGCTCTAAAAATACTTTTCCTAAAATGGTTTTAAATCTTTCAAAATATATGCTTTCATTAAAAAAATATTCGTCAAAGTATTTTTTAAAGGTCTTGATTGTTTATATTTTGAAAAATCAAAAATACATGTTTTTTTTAGCATTTGTATGTTTTGGATCGTCAACTTAAAGCACCCCCGAAACTTTTGGATCCTGATTTGGTCATTTTGGACCATCCAGAAATGACAGGATTTTCCTCTCAAATGGTCAATTTCTTGACCGTTGCTTAATTTCTCTTAGACCATATTTAAACCCTACCTATCATTTCAAAACTCATGCTTTGGCACCAAAAACATTTGAGAAACACATTGATTGAGCTTTAAAAGTTTTCAAGTCTCCTTAGCAATTATCATCAAAGGAACTTGATAAGGATTTAGTTGTAATCATCTCGTTTCCAAGGGAAGTGTTCATTGTACCCATATCTACTCTTTATTGCCTTGTGATTATTGGGTTATCTTTTTGACACAAAATACTTAGAATGGATTATCCTAGTTTGTTTCGTTTGTAAAACTTGTGTTTGCCCTTGGTTTGTATTGTTTATTGATATTAGTGGATTGGATTTGGGTGAAATCTTAAGGTAGAAAACTTAGATGGTGAACTGAAATCACACGGGTCACGGGTGAGTTGAACAACTATAAATCATTGTATCTCTTGCTTAACCACAACTTTTATTGCCTTATCTTATTGATATTTATTGTGTGCCATCTTTTGCAAATCAAGTGTGTGATACTTTGTCCAAACCAAAACAGTTTTCAAATTTACAAGAGGGGTTTTAATATTCCCATTTGAAAAAGTTTCTAAAAACTTAATTCACCCTAGTCCCCCTTAGGTTTTTCATGTTCTATTGAATTGTCTGTATTACCAATTATAGGTCAATGTAATTGGCATACCAGAAAATGAAATAATTATGGGATTGAATCACGTTCTTTGTATTTAATTTTTCAGGCAGACATTTGCCAATTGGGAATGGATCAGCGAAAAGTAAATGTTCTTGCAAGAGAGTACTGTGATGATATTAAGAGGAAAAACAAGCCCATTATCTTGTCTCACCGTATGCTCCCTCTTTCTTTCTTTCTTTCTTTTTATCCCAAAATATATGTATAAATGTGTTTCTGAATGGTGCTTGAATTACTTTCCACATTTTTCCTTGTAGATATGCTCCCTGGGTTGAAGCAAGACCAAGTTAAGATGTCAAAAAGCGATCCATCTTCCGCCATCTTCATGGAGGATGAAGAGGTATAATGTTCTTGCTTGCTTTTGTATGAGATAGAGGCATTAGTTATTTGATGCATTGTGGATTTTCTAATATTGCTGATTCTTATTATGTCAGGCTGACGTAAATGTCAAAATAAAGGGCGCTTACTGCCCACCGAATGTTGTAAAAGATAATCCATGTCTGGAGTACATCAAGTATATTGTTTTGCCTTGGTTGAACGAGTTCAAGGTGGAGCGAAGTGCTGAAAATGGTGGTGAAAAGTGAGTTTATTAAGTGCTATTTTTGTTAATGAACTGTGTGTGCCCAATGTATTCATATGTACTGATCTATTCTTCTTCTCTCCCTTTGTATTCAGGACCTATCTGAAGTTTGACGACCTAGCCAGAGAGTATGAAAGTGGGCTATTGCATCCCGCTGATCTTAAACCTGCTTTGTCAAAAGCACTAAACCAAATTTTAAAGGTAAGCCACAAGTTTGGTATGTGCCGTGCTGTATTAGTATGGCTGGGTAATAAAATAAATATAAACTTGTCATGGTTTCGCCCATTGAACCAACGAAAGAAATATAATTATTTTGTTAGCTGGAGAAAGATGAGTTGAAACAATGGGCTCATGTTAGTTCTTGATCAATGAAGATTTTTAGGCTTTTCTTAGTTTTCTTCTCATTTTGCATCTGTTTTTGACATGATTTACTAATTTTATCAAATGCTCTGCAGCCTGTGCGCAATCACTTTAAGGAAAATGCTCATGCTAAGGATCTCCTGAAAAGAATAAAGGTATTTTGACTGACTTGAGTTTATCATCAAGGTTTGGTTGATATTTAAATAACGTTTAATATCCCATCTACACTTAAATAAAAGTTGAACTAGAGCCTGCATAGATAGCCCTGAACCTTTTCTTCCTCTTTTTTTTTTAAATTATTATTATTAAAAGTTACTGATTCTTTTTTTATGAGTCCCGCAGGCCTTCAAGGTGACCAGATAAAGTGGGGAAGAAAGGTGCATTGCACACACACACACCAGGCATTGGTTTCTTTGAGAAATGGAAGAAACCATCAGCAAGCCTTACACACTGAACACTGTCAATTTTTTGGCTCCAAATTTGAAAATTTAATTGTTTAAATTTACGTGTCTACCATGCTCCCTTAACATGAAGTTGTATCTTATTCAGTTAGTTTTTACTGGAATGTGGTACTTTTTTTTATTATTATTATAGTAGGATTCTATCACATTCGTGTAAATCAGATTGTCAATTCTTAAGAATTATAATAATTCTGGATAAATTAAATCAGAGTTCAAATTCCATACATGAAGAATTGATTAAAAAAATATATTATCAGAAATACTCTCATTTGTGCCTTCTAAGTTTGCAAATGTATCATTACACCGTAGCTTCTCCACAGATCCCACCGGCTTGGCTGTAGATTTCATTTAAAATTTTAGTTTCTTTTATTAGAAATACTTTCTAAAAACTTTTCTATTTTTTTTAATACCTTTTTTCAATTATAATAGTAGTTTTTTAAAAGAAATTGTTTACAATAATATTTCAAAAAATATACATTTGATATATGTATTATGTATTTTAATCTTGTACTTTTTATTCTTTACTCAGACTTAAGTCCATTTAAATTAACTTAGTAGCTGCATGTTTAAAAGTTGCAATTTTTCTATTCTAATCAAAGAAAATAATGGATGATTGAATTCTAATTCTTTTCTCTATTTATTTTGGGGCTCTCCTCTTGAAATTAGATATGAATTTCCTGTCAAAAACCAGTCCAAGATATTCTCTCTCAAGACACCTCTGATACCTAAGGCCCGGTTTGTATTTATCATTATTCATCTTCATTCTTCATCTATAAGTAAGTAAGATATGCATATCAATTAGAACTCATTTTTCTTTAAAAAAAAAATTTGATTCATCCCATGTCGAATTTTTTGAATTTAAAAAAAAAAAAGATTTCAATCTAAACTTATATTTTATAGAATTTGAACCTCGATATCTTAAATACCTCATAATTTTTTGTCGGGCAAGATTTCTTTTGACGAATTCCCTTTTCGCCTTACAAGGCGAGATCCTTATGATTAAATTCTCTTTTGGTCTCTATGCCCCTTAATTTGACTTTACAGAACCGATATTCCTCTATGGCCCTTGAATCCAATCTAAAAGGATATATCCCGTTCGATTAAGTTTTTTTTTTAAAAAAAAAAGTGTACTCGTCTGGATTTTATCCATGTTCGATAAAAATAAGTTGTCCCGCTCCTGAGTTGCGAAAGTAATTTTTAGCTATCATGTCCAAGATGTAGGCAATTAATGGCCGAAACCATGTTTGGCTTTATTAATACTTTTATTAGTAAATATATTCAGCTGTTCCGGTCATAGAAAGGGAAGCAATACATATGCAAGTTGTTATGAGCAATGTTTTCATGAAAATTACTTGTTCACGATTTAGTAATTTAATCTCAATTAAACTGTAATCAAATCGTAATTAAAATGATTAATTTAATAATTAAAAAATATTTATTTTATATATTAAAATATATTAAAATTCTTATGATTTACTATGTTATTTATTCATTAAAAAGTATATTAATATTTTTATATTATTATTTACTTTTATTATTTATATAGTTTTCTTCTTTATAATGTAAAATAATAAACTTTATCAATAAAATCTTAATTTTTTTTTCAACAAATATTTTAATATTCAGATGGTTTAAAATTATATCACAAACATATTTTAATGGAAGGAAATTTAATATCAAACATAACTTCTTAATTTCTTCGTATTCTATGAAAATTGGAGAATGTGATTCATAGGAATTAGATAATAAAAGAAGAAAATTGAATGATTTAAGTTAGAATTAGGGGAAATAATTTAGGAAAATTTTAATTAGGGTAGTTTTTTATTTCTTCAATTTGATAAAAAAAAAATTATTTAACAAAACGATTGATTCACATCAGAACCACCCTGTCCAAATAGTTTACCGATTGAACAGACCGATTCGCAATAGCATGTAAAAATTAACACAATTTTCATTTCATTCAATCCAATACCCCAAATCAAACTGACCCAGTGGATCGATTCCCGACCGACCGATTCGATCCTTTAGATAACATTGCTTATGAGAATTAATTATACTTCGGCAGCCCCTTTCCGGCTCCAACGTACGTGGATTCCTATGTTTAGAACGAAAGCGTACATTTCGGCAGCAATAGGTCTTATTTGGTCATTGACTTCGTTCTTTTTCTGTGTTATTTAATTAGTTCCTCTATATTTTGCCTTGTGCAGATTCAAGAGAATTTCTTAGTCAATAGTCATTTCTTGCAAGCATGACAACAACTTTTGTGTATTATATACATAAAGCTCATAAGTTCCTTCTGACACTCCATTGGATGAAATAGTGAGAAGACAAACTATATGTTTAGATTGTACTTGCACAAATTTACAAGTAGCGATTAGATGTAAAATAAAAAAAAAATTAAAAAAAAAGATAAAAAAGAGAGGCTTATAAAGTCAAATGACATTCTAAGCCATAAAAGAGAAAAAATGATATGCCCATGTGGAGACTCTCCATAAAAAAGAAAAAAAAAATGTCATTTCAGAGGATGCCACCAACCCCAGAAATATTCTCTTTCTCCTTTCCTCCTTTCCCATTAGCCACTTCACGACCAGTTATTTTACTATTATTTTTATGTTTACTCACTCATGACTCATCCCCTAAATCTCCCTAACCTAATCTTACTTAAAATCTTTGGATTTTAAGTGTTACCATTTATTAATAACAAATTATACTCCACAATCAATTAAGAAATGATGATCCATCAAAATTCAAGCTCTCTTCCTTCCTTTCTTTTTTTTTTTTTTTTAATGTTGATTTGTGATATCTCCAGAGTATTATAATAGAATTAATTTTTTAAAAAAAAAATCAATTTCAAACATTTTAAATTAAAGATCTGCAATAAATCTAATTCCATATGGATGCATCTACAAACTTATACTTTGGGTTAAAAAGGGAAGTCAGCAGTATACAGTTAGAATATCCTCCATTTAGAATGAATATGGGAATCCCAATATCTTGACTGTTACCCCAAATCAGGAAGAAACCAAGAGATGTCTGTGTTTTAAGACTTGAAGGCCATATAAAACTTGCTTTATTTATTATAGGACAATGGACAATTATGGCAGAAATTAGACAACGTTAGCAATCCCAATATCCAAATCTTGACTGTAACTTTTAGAAAATGATTGCTAATTAGAAATAATTATTAGTATACTATTATTATATTTAGTAAAAAGAGAACAAACAAAGGCTATACCTTTCTTGACTCAACTGTGGACTCCCAAGAAGGCGGCTTTGAATTTACTGTGAAGATTCAATAACAATCCCAGATGAATGCTGCCTTTTTCTTTTGTTTTTAATTGCGACGACCACCAATATTTCAGCATTTTGAAACAACAATTAGTCAATTATTATCCACTTATTTCACACTCAGCCAGGCACATTAATGTATAAATAAAAATTCAGCATATAAATATATATGGGTTATGAGTTATTATGTATATTTACTTGATCGAACCAGGTGACAAGAGCTCTGGTGAATTTCGGTGCTCACCATAGTATCATATAAGATATATATATATATATATATAT
>JAWZTD010000048.1:5731655-5743735 GCA_035221335.1 Echites panduratus
CTTTTCTGGTATTTATTTTTAACTCTTTTAGTTTTTTTTGGTCATTGCATATTTTGTCATTTTATAGTTTTATCCTTTGAATTAGGAGAATAATTTGGAGCTCGAAGAATTTTTTTTTTCAATAAGAATAGCATTTGTTCATAAGGTTTTTTTTTTCTAGTGTTTGCAGTAATTGATTTTTTAAATTTACTTATCTTCTAATATTCTTACAAATCTACGAAATTCCAACTTTGAGGTGCGGGTACTTAATATTCTAACCATTTCCATTTGTAACTGTAAAAACTTCATCTTTTTGTTATTTTATTATTTCAACAATTTCATTAATTTTTGAGTTTTATTAGGAATTTGTGTATATCTTGAAATTTTGTTCCTAAATTAACTATTTATAATATTTATGTATCTAGCTTATCTTCTTTTCATTGTTATAGTCTGCAAAATCAAACTTTAAGTTGTAGAATTTTTTTTTATAGAATTTTAACTCTTTTCATTTATTAATTTATCTTATTAATATATTTTATATTTCTATTTTTGTCAATATTGGGTTTTTTAATTTATTTTTATATGTCTCCAAAAAGTTGTTTTAACTTGATTTTCTTCAATATAATTATTTTGGGGGTTTGAAGGAAATCTTAATTTTTTTTTTCCACTCTCTTTTTCCTAGATTTTCTATAAACTTTTCCCTTTTCTAGTTGCTAATATTGCTGGCCTTCCAATTCTTCTTTATGTATAAATGCTTTCAGGCTTAATCAGTGTCTTGGTCTTGACCCTTTTTGTTTGATTTTTGAGTTTTATTAGGAATTTGTGTCTATCCTGCAATTTTGTTCCTAAATTAGCTATTTATAATATTTATGTATCTAACTTATCTTCTTTTCATTGTTATAGTCTCCAAAATCAAAATTTAAGTTGTAGAATTTTTTTTTTGAATTTTTAACTCTTTTCATTTATTAATTTATCTTATTAATCTATTTTATATTTCTATTTTTGTGAATATTGGTTATTTTTTTTATTTTTATATGTCTCCAAAAAGTTGTTTTAACCTGATTTTTTACAGTATAATTATTTTGGGTGTTGAAATCTTCCTTTTTTTCCACTCTCTTTTTCCTATATTTTCTATAAACTTTTCCCTTTCTTAGCTGCTAATATTGCTGACCTTCCAATTCTTCTTTATGTACTTTGTTCTTATAAATGCTTTCGGGCTTAATTAGTGTCTTGGTCTTGAGAGTACTTTTTGTTAGATTTTTAGAAGTTCCAAAAATATTTTTAATATCTAAACTTTTCAGTATTCTTTTTCATTATTAATTATATTTTTTTCTTTCTTTCTTTATCTCTGATATCTTTTTCTTTCTTTTCTCTATACTTTTCCCTTTCTTAGTTACTTGCAATGTTGATTTTCTATTTGTTTTTTTTTAAATGTATTTTGAGGCTTCATTAGTGTTTTTTGATTTTGGGTACTTTTTTTTTCTTTTGATATTTTTAGAAGTTTCAAAAAAAAGAAAAAAAAAATATCAAGCTTTTCAACATTCTTTGATATTATTTTTTTTCTTCTTTTATATCCTTAAAATAAAATTTTAATCTTTTTTCATGTTTGTTTTCAAAGGTGTTGTGACGGGATGATTTTAATTGCTTTTTCTTATACAAATAGTCTTTAATTTTTTACTTTTTCAAATATTATATATTATGTTTAAAATTTTAATTTGAAAAGTTAGAGAAGTTCTTTTGAATTGTTTTTAAATTGTATTTGTATAATATAGATTGCTTATTGGCTGCAGTACAAACTTCATTTGATAATGTGCTATTTGTAGAATTTTGCTTTTTTTAGTTTCAAATGTTTATTTTTTAACAAGTTTTTATTTTACTATTTGATTTATTCAAAAAAATTCTTAAAATATCTTTTTTTCACCTCTTAAATTTGTCAATATAATATTTGATAGGAGTGTACTTTTATTTACCATCTCACTTTCACTCTTAAAGAAAATTTTTCTTTCTAATAAAAATGCAAATCTTTTGAACTTTTTGGAATCTCATTTCTCATAAGTGCAACATCTCTAGATAAATGATAAATAATGCATGTGTAATCTAATTTTGAGTCATTATAAATATTCAATAATATATACATTTGTTGGCAGGTTGCAATTAGATAGGATTTTGATAAAGATTACAATTATTGCTCCTATGCTCACATAGTAACAAGATTTGGTGATGGTGTATTTCTTAAGAATTACATTGTTTTGTATTCCAGTTAACCTTAAGAATGATGCAAGATTAGTTCTTTTTTATAAGTAGAAAATCACATCCACAAGAAATTATGGTAGATGTAAGAAGGAAAAACATAACTCCTTGGAATATTCAAGTTAGTTTGCATGAGATTATATATTTACTTCTTTTTGGAGATATAAATATTTGAATTGATGACTTTGTATCAATTGAGTACATTCTTCAATCAGTAAAATCTCATATGGTCAGGTTAATGATGATTTCTTAACCTAGTTTAATCATATACAACAAAAAATTCAACTGAGAAGAATGACATATTCAAAAACATGGATTACAAATTTTTGGTCCCAAGAATAACTACACAAAGTATTTCTTAAGAGCTCAAGTTTATGACAGGCATTTCTTTGGATAATGACATTAAAGAAATGCATTTCTCCAACATGAACCTCATCTTGAATAATGACAACAAAATTTCATTCTTTTACGATATTTTTTATTCCAACGTTTTATATATATAATTTACATGCTCGAACACCATCTGCACCTCAGGAGCATTTCATATCAACCAGTTTATATATATATACATATATATATGTTTAGATAGATAGATGGAAATGAAATAGTGGGCTCAGTTGTCCATTGCAAGTCATGTTAAAACTTGGATGAAAACTTAACTCCTTTAAAAAAGAAAAACTTCTAAAAAAAAATATTTTCAAGTTGGAAATGAGAAAAAGGGTCATAATCACAATTCAAAAAAGTTATGAGGAATATGAAATTAAAAAAAAAATTGGCTACTATAGTCACCAAAACCTGAAAATTTATTGACTAAACTCTCAAATTTTCCTATATATATATTTAGTAATTCTATAGAGTACCACTTAACATATTTTATGAAGTACCCTGTTTAAATTTGTAACGATCAACAGTTAAGTCAATTTTTTTTTTTATAGTTTTTCAAAAAAGAAAAAAATTCTTTTATAAAAAGTTATTTCTATAGATATATTTTATAATCTAAACAGGATTTCATAGTTATAAGGAGTATATTATAACATTTTTATTTTTACCCACAACCCTTAATAAACATTTTCTTACCTTTTAATACTACTTCTCTTCTTCATATATCTACCAATATATTAAATAATAGATTGCCATTACATGAAGGGTAAAAAGTGTCAGAACCCTTGAACTTTCCTCCTTTTTGGTTTTAGCCATTGAACTTTTTTTTTTTCTATTTTGACACTCCAACTACTAAAAAATTATTCAAAAAAGTAATTTTGTCCATTTTTCAAAGTTAAGACTTAACGGAATGCTGTTGTGCGATCCCCACATGATAAGAATTACTGAACACAGGGATATTATTAGAAATCTTCTCCCTTACTCTCTGTTCCTTCAATTGAAATAGTACTCTGCCCCCCATCCCAAAATTGAATCTTTTTTCCCCAATTGCATTCTTGAAACTTCTCCCAGGTACTAAATCATCCATTTCCAGGTGATGTCCAAGAAGAAGGCTAAGCAAATTCGGAGTTTGTGGAGGCATAGAAGTGGGGAGGTCAATTTTAGAAAGTTCTGAGAGATGATATTACATTAATATTGCTTAGTTAGGTTCATGATCTTACGTGAAAGAATGAAAGAATTCTCGAGTTTTTTCCTTGGAGTTTGTGAATTATTATGGATAAGACATGTACTGAGAGACTTCAGGATAAGACATCCTAAACCAATGGTGTTATAATGTGATAACAAGGCAGCCATTGCAATTGCAAATAACCCAGTGCAACATGATCGGACGAAGCAAGTAGAGGTGGACAGAAACTTTCTTAAATCTCACTTGGATAAGCATACAATGTGTTTTCCATTTGTCATGTCTCAATATCAACTTCCTGACATTCTCACAAAAGCAATATCGAGATCTAAGGCTCACTTGACAAGTTGGGTGCGATCGACATATTCGCACCAACTTGAATGGAGTGTTGGTGTGAGAGAAATCCAAAACTAGATTCTGGGAGATAATTGTAAGACATTTGGTATTGATTACATTCCTTGATATATGAGATCTTGTAATGTATATAAATAAGTGTAATGCTGACTATTATGCTAGTTACTACTTCTAGATATGATTGTAATTATTTAGGTCATTCTTAGATTAATTAGTAGTTGCCTATTGGGTATTGTTACCTTTTTTTTGGTATCTTAGGTATCTATATATTCATGTAATTCTTGTGAATAATAGAAGAGAAAGATTTATTCTCCCAAACCCTAAAATTCTACAGAGACTGCCACACCTGCAAAATATGTTTGTAGGTCTATTGGCGTATGCAGAAAATGGAGAAAGATAATTTCTTGGAGAAATGTGAAATTTATTAAACACTACATTATTTCAAAGAGACTTTTATCTTTCTTTCGTTATCTACTCAAATTTAACCTTTGGTAACTACAATTCTTAAGCTATTGTTTTCGAGGAAATAAATTCAATAGCTGAATCCAAAGGCCAAGCTGTTGCAAGATGGGGCAAGAAGGGTTCTATTCTCTGTTCGCTATTGTAATCTTCATGAATTGATTCAAACCAACAGGTAAAAAGGAAATACAGTCAAATTTTGTATTGTCCACAAAATGAGAAAATAAACTGTGTAAAATAGATAAAACTTACCAAATCCATCAACAAGAACCTTGTAAAAGTAAACTAGATCGGAGCATCTTTTTCTTCTAAATTCTGATACATAGATTTCACATCCTCGAACTCGGTTACACAAGCAAGATTAGCTGCTCGGAGATAATCGGTACTGTGGATGACAACAAAACTAATCTTATGAAGCCAAATTTGTTCTGTATCCCCCCAAAGAATGCTCTCTTATTGATGAGGTACGGATCTGATCTTACGAAGATGGTAACTCTTACTAGCCGCTTTTGGGAGTCACCTGCTCCTCAACTTGAAGATGAAGACGAAGACTATAAAGAGGGAGAGGATGCCCAAGAAATTAATATGTTAAAGAAGACCATTTACAGAAACTCCAATTTTGGGATGGGAAGCACAATACCTTTTGCTTGAATGAACAGTGAGGAAGGAAAAAGATCGTGTTTCCAATAATACCAGTGAGTCTTATCACATGGGGTGCAAGTGACAGCATTCAGTCCAGTTTAATAGGTAAATTGGATGGAAGTGCTTAGTTGGATAAGTTGTTATAATCGGAGTGTCAAAATAGAGAAAAAAAAAAAGTTAAGGTGCTTAAACCAAAAGGCTAGAAAGTACAATGGTTTTTGGCACTTTTAACCCTTACATGAAACAATAGTAGCTACCCTACCTATCTTATCCTTGCAAGTAATGAAGCTTTATACTATCATCTAATGCAATTAATCAGCTAAAAGAGGTTCTGAATCTCCTACTACATATTTATGTACCATTCGCTATTTTACTAATGAAATATTAATAAAAATCTTACAAATAACCTTTAATTATTATTTTTTGATCTATTTTATATACTCAATCCTTAAAAGATAAATTAAATCCTTGGGGTTCTTTATTTTTTATTGCCTATTGTTAAATTTTTATTGATTTAACAGGGAGTGAGGCATAAATATGTAATAGGAGGTTCGAAACCACTAAAAAGATAATGCAAATACAAAATAAACATCTAAAAATTAAGACTTAATTAAGTAATCTTTATCTAAAAACAATATTAATAAAATAGAGAAGTTTGGGTGAATAATCAATGGAGTTAGCTTTTAATATCTTTTTATCCACCATTCTAGTCTAATACATCCATCTCTCTCTCCATATTTTTAATGAATTTCAAAATCACTCATATTTTTAATTTTTTTAACACCCTCTCTATTTTGTTTTCCACTTCCTCTACGTGGGAATGTCTTAGTCTATCCCCCTTGATTTCCCTTTTCCTCATTAAATAATCAACTTTTTCTTTTTTTTTTATCCCCTAATTAAAGCAATTTGGGATCATATTTCTCTACAACATAGTCATTGCACCAAGCTTTTCTAAAGGTAGAGATTTATTTATATATCTCGTCATAAAAAAGTTTGAACTATTTGAATTAAAATAACAATTGCACTTAGAATATAATAATTCTTTAGAAGTTATTTATCATGTAATTAATCAAAGTAAAAAAAAAATCAATTTTCTTGAATAAAATACTAAAACAACATTTGTTGCCATCTTCTTTTTGTCACTTGTTGGTACTTCTGGCCCATAGAATGTTAAAATCTTTTTAGAGTTAGAAATGTGTGATGATCGCCTTGATTCTCCCCTTTCTCCCTCATTAATTTGGTTTTTAATTCCTTTTGTGAGAGTGAGAAGAGGTTTTCATTCCCACACCATACTCTTCAAATAAAACTATACAAAAGATAAATTAGTGAACCTTGTCACAACAATTTGTACTTGTTTTTGTAGAAAACTATTTTAGTTTGAGAATTCTTTAGATTTAATAATATAAAAAAGTTGGAATGAAGAAATAAAAAATTTTAATTAACATACCATTTTTTTCCCTAAACAAAAAGCAATCATAATTTGTTTTCCATTTTGAAAAATATTCTTTAATGCCTCACTATATATATCTCTTGTCAAGTTCAAAAACTACCGATTACCAATTGTCAGCATCCATTATACTACCGTTACTTCCATCGTCATCCATCACCACTGCTCCTCATCCCTCCTCTCCCCCCACCTAACCCTTTGTCCTATCTCTTGGTATACCCAGAACTTTCCTTTTCTTCTCAACATTTTAATCACTTCAACTCTGCTACTTCTCAAACCTCCTTTGAGATATGTGTGTAAACTTGGCTTAAATAGAACTTGCAAAAAGAAAAAAAAACCTCCTTCGCAATGTTGGCTCCTCTTCTCTCTCCCCACTTCGTTCAAACAGTGTGATCGACATTTATTATCTCTTCTCGCTATGCCACCCTCCCCCAATCTTCCCATCTGCTTCGATCACCATCAAAATCCACCAATGATTTCCTTCAAACTCCTGTGTTGCCTAAAACCTCCAATTTGAAAACCCTTGTCGGCGTATGATCGCTTGAGATCTTAAATCTTAAATTCTTATTTGAAAATTCTTATGTGCTTCAACCCTCGTCCCTCGACTGGTTGAGATCTTAAATTTGAAAATTCTCTTCATAACCTCCTAAGACTCAAAATTCTCATAGTTGTCGACTCGACTTAAAATCCTAATATGAAAATTCAAAGTAGCATGGTCACTTGAAATTCAAAATAAGTGAACTCTGGTTGAATGTATGCTTGAAACCTCGAATCTGAAAACTCTAGTCATCAGATATCCCCAAAATCTTTCGTCCCCGCAACCCTAAATGTAACAGTGTAAGTTTCTGGTGGTGCAAGGTATGTGCAGTTATTTTCTTCAAAATTAAGGGGTCATTTTATATTTTGTGCAACCTTAGAGGGGGGATTAGTGTAAACATATCCATTAGAAAAATCTAAAACTCCAAGGGGCCCTATCCTATGTTGTCTTCCATTTCCTCTTCGATCTCTTCCTCCTATTTCCTTGTGAAAACTGAAAAGTGAAAAACATGGCCAACTCTCCCATCCCAGTCAATTTTCCTCACAAAGCCACCATTGTTGCCATCAGCACATAGACACACGGTCGTGAAGAACCTGGAATTTGTTGTTTTTATAACCCCATACATCTTGAGCAATACTTAAAAGGGGTTAAGAGGAAATCCCCAGCCAAAATGGCTGCGCCGAGGCGTTCATCAAATCTTGAACCAAGTGATGAAGAATATTCCCAAAAGCAGCCTCGCCAACGCCGCAAGCAATTGCGGAGTGGCAGTGGTATTGATCAAGCCACAAGTTCAAGGAGGCCAGTTGACAGACCGCTGCAGGGCCAACCCAGTGAACAGCAGCCAGGGGCTGGTGATCAAGACCCAGTTCAGCAAAACCCAGAAGAAGGTGGCTTGTATTTCTGTATAGTATATGTATAAATGTGCATCTAATTATATAGACATGTATTTTTTTATCCAGTTGAGTCTTCTGTTCTTGTCTATTCTGTTAAATTGTTAATGTACACGCAAATGGTTGATTCTTTTTAAACTTTCTGAAAGTTCAATTTGATCATTTATTTTGTTGATTTCTTTCAGATTCTGATGGAAGTGGAACTGACCCGGAAGACTTTGATGAGTAAGCATTGCATTCTTGATTTTCTATTTTAAATTTGTGCATGTATTAACATGCATGTGCTATTTTGCTGGTTACTTACCATTTTTTCCGTTGTTTGAGTGTGAAAATATGTGTTGTTTGTAAGCTTATTCAGTTACCATTTTACGTTTCTTATTCTTGATTATGAAATTGAGCTTGTAAACACGCATTTCCTTCAAATATTTGCCTTGTTTTACTCAAATCACTATTGTTGTAGAGGCAGCAAAGGTGTCGATTGCATCATCACTTGTGTTATTAGATATTGTTCTCCGGGGTTGTTCTGTGTCAAAACTTCAGTTGAGATTTATACATGTATTTCTCTGAGCTTTGGCACATTGCAATTTAAGCATATTTATAGATTGCTTCTGTGCTTAAAATTCAAGGGTATTTCACTTATGTACTAATTTATTTTCATGATTGTCAATTGGCATCTGTTTGACCTTCTCATACCCGCGTGCACACATTTCGGCATTTCCTTATTGTGGATTTATCCTGATTGTTGATTTTTAAACTTTGGCATTCAATTTATTTAGGTTATACATTTAATGGCGATTGTTGCCTCTAATATTTATGAACATACATGTACTTATGATTATAACCTCCATCATTACCAATCAAGCAGAGTTATTTCCTGTTTTTGCTACCTCTTTTTGTTTGCTTGTACTACAGAGATTTTTTTCATGGTTTTGAATTTACTGCTGTTTTCTTACTTTTCTTCTCTTTTTGGGTGTATTGCAATGTATGTGTTTGTTTGTGCTTGCTTATTGTTCATGATACCAAAAGAAGACTCTTGGATACCAATATAATTGGGAAGTTTGGTTGTTGATTCTCTTGAAGTCTACATTTCATTCTATCTGGTGCTTGACTTGTTTATGTTCCAAGTTCATGTGAATGCTCACATTATGGTTCTGCAATGAAGATTATTTCCATGTATATATTTCATTCCTGAGTCTCATTGTTTTTACTTGTTTCTTTTATGTGATCAATAAACCTTTTTGGTTTAACTGTATTTTAAATGTCACAGAAAGTTTAACAACAAAATTCGTCAATAAATCATCAAGTAAAGTTGTGGTTAAGTTCTAGAATTATGTAATATTCCTACTTATTTTGTTGTCTCAGTGTTTCTTTACATAATCTCTACTCTTGATCTTATTTATCTATGTAGTTAAGCTCATAATACTCATCTAAAGTTTGGACACTAAAACTTTGTCTTGATACAATGAATTTCAAGTTAGTAAATGATTTTCTCTAGGCCCTAAGCTTTTGATGATCAATTCTGAAGTTGATTGGTATTTCTGTTGCGTTCAATGAATAGCACATAATAGTTCAAATGCAGCATAACAAGATGTCTTTTTCTTGCCCACTTTGTTTGATTTGCAACTATATATATTGTCATACAAGCATGCATGCTGTCATATCTACTCATTCTTATTGAGTTCTAGAGTTGCTTACTTTGGGATTTCTTCTAGCTGGTGTTTTGATTTATAAATATTGTCTAATCTCCTCATGATTTGAGTTTTTATTAACTCCTTGCTATTTTTTGCAGATTTGTAACTGTTTTGCGGTCAGAACTTCGTAACAATGTACAGTGTCCCATTTGCCTAGGTATCTTTGTTCATTCTATTCCTTTTCATTCTTTAAATTATTTATTGTTTTTAATTTTTTGATAGGATATCAATGAGAGACATTTTTTCGCTGAATTGTTTGACGCTCGTAAAGATGTAGAATGTCCAATCTGTCTAGGTATTGTTGCTCTTCAAGTTCTAATTGCTTTTCCTGTGGATATTACAATTTCTTCGAATACTTTTGCACTGTTATTCTTCAACATGACATGTGCTATGAGTGTAACAAAATAATATTCTACTTGCCTTGTGCAATATCGTGCATTGATCACTTGTTTATTGAAAATAATACATTAATTGACACTTTTTTTGCACGTCCTAAATCACACATACTTGCAATCCTTTCAGTGATACAAAATTTTTTGTGAGTAAATTTGGATTGGTTGGTCAAGGTTCTAGTATAGCTGCTGATCACAGTCCAATGTTCTTTTTTCTTTAGTAATATTCATTTGTATTTAATTAGTGAATGGACATCACTTTCTTCCATGGTATATGTCAGTGACAAAAATGGTAGAGGAATTATTCCATGCATAGGCAAGTGTACAACTAATTTGTTCCAATAATCATACCCTTTTCCCTTTTATCTAGCTCTACCCTGGTGTTAATAATTTCTTGGAATCCTGTCAGTAGGTTATTTATCTGTACCAGTGGTTCATTAACTTTTCTTTAAGTATAAATAACATACTTTAAGGTGAATATGCACCTAAGTCATTTCTATGGTATTATTATTGGTTTTCTCTCTAATCTATATATAGAAGTGATTAGAGCTTACTAATGAATCCCCGGACTTCCTGAAAATATATGCTTTGTGTATGGTTTAAGATTCTGAGAGATTCACCCTGCAAGTGACAAAAGAATTTTTGCGAAGATCAAGATTAACTTACTTGATGAAGCTTTTTTTAAATAAGGAATTTCATTTCTTGCCACTTTTGTGAAACAGTAATATTACCTCTGTATAGATAGAAACAGTATCTTTTATGTAACACAGGTATCATCAAGAAAACTCGAACTGTGATGGGATGCCTGCACCGTTTTTGTCAGGAATGCATAGATAAATCGATGCGGTTGGGGTATGTCTGTGGTGCTGCTATATTAAGGATGTCTTACAGATGATGCTATATTAGATAATTAATGTTTCTGATCATCCCTTGTAGGAACAATGAGTGTCCTACTTGCCGCATACATTGTGCCAGTAGACGTTCTTTGAGAGATGACCTTGACTATGATGCTTTAATTCATTCTATATATCCTGATGTTGAGAAGTATGAGGAGGAGGTAGGTCCAATTTAATATATTATTTGCTTAAGAACCTTCACTTCAAAGGGCTGCATTCTTCCCCTGACCCTGCATTATAGAAGTAAAGAAGACAATTCAAACTTTTGATTAGTTTTCTGAAAATCCTCTTACAGGAATTGGCCTTTCGTGAAGAGGATAAAACTCGGAATAAGCAGGTATGGATAATTCTAAAACTGTATACAAATGCTATTCTGAATTGAATGCTTACATCTATCTTGATATTATTTATCTTCATTAGCTTGCCCTGCTCTGGGTTCATTCTTGTAATTGGTTTAGGTACTCTGCTATTTCTGTTGATATTTTGCTTCTATTGGCAGATTCAAGAATCAATTGAACAGATTTCTAAACGACAATTGGAAGCATTAAATAAGAGACGTAGATTGAGTACAGAAGGTGAGGAAATAAGAGAGCTTCGCGGTACTCGTACTATTCCCTACTCAAGAAGAAGAAACATACGAATTGACTCAGGAGGAGGAGGATCTAATAATGGTAATGAAAATCAAAACATTGATCGTGAAGGAAATGAGAATCCATCTCCGGTTGATAATCGTGGAACAGAGATTGGTGGGCCAAGAAGGCGCAAGAGACAAACTCCACCATCTCAGCAGCCTTCAGCTCGTTCTCCATCAGCTGTGGATCCTGATAATGTTGGAAATCCAACAGTGCTCATTAGAGAAGAGATGATAGGTAACTCTCTTGGGGCTATACACAGCCCAGAAACTCGAACTTGGGGTCGAGGTGGTGCTAGAAGTCATACTCGACATGGCAATGGCAGTGGCAGTGGCAGTGGCAGTGG
>JAWZTD010000048.1:5753259-5774700 GCA_035221335.1 Echites panduratus
TATATATATATATATATATATATATAAAAGAAAATGTTATTATGGGTAACGCAGTTCAAATTACTTTTTTAAAACTTTTTAAGTATTTAACGGTCAAATTTAATAGTTAACTGTCTTTTTTTAAGAAAAAATAAATTCTTCTATAAAAAATATATATATTGTAAACTAAATCCTATGTATATTTGATTAATTTATTTTAAAAAAAGATAGTTGACCGTTAACTTTTACTTTTAATGTTAGAGATTTAACGAGAACTCAAAAATAATTTGAGTTTCATTGCCCATAATATCATTTATATATATATATATATATTTTATTGGAATAAGGAAGTAGATAAACAACCAGCTGAAATGGAGAAGAAGAAAAAGGACTGAAAAAGATTACAAAATCTCGAGGCCATTAGTAAAGATGGTTGCAAAGGCATCCGTTCTTTTCTTGGACAAAGCCACCCAACTCTAATCCTCCTTGCAATTTTCTTGACTTGTTTAGAAACGTGGCTCCGGTAGCTGCAGATTCATTCTTTTCCAGTTTCCCCCACCCGAAATCCACTTCATACACATCATACTTTGGCGATCCGGCACCACAGAGCACCCTTTTTCATGCAAGTTTTTGCTGATCTGCTAACCAAGCCCCTCTTGTAACTCCCTCTTTATCATTCACGGCTTTCTGAATTGCGTCTGAGATCAACACAGCAGGTTTTACAAATCCTTTGTCCCCGACCGACTGCGAATGCGTTGATGCCAGATTACATGGCAGAACGCGGTTGCCGAAGTAAGTCGGAGGCAGAAGCGGGTCCAGATGTGCCCGAAACTCACTCTGTTTTGTTCTCGTTCAGCTTCTCTTCGGTGGCCACGCGCATCCATGGATTTCAGCCAGCACATTCAGACATAGGCATAACTGACGGTGAAACTTGATAAATGAGGAACTAGTACAACTGAATTGGTCTAACAAATTGTTAATTTTTCATAGGAGTACTGGAGACTTGAGTTCTGACTTCTGACCATCTTTTGTCTGAATAACAGTCCATCTCACTGCTAGCTATTTCTACAAAACAAAACAACGTGATCACTAATAATTTTACTAAACGAGTTGTGATTAATGAGTGTAAAAGAAAAAGTGACTAGTAGAATTATAATAGTATATATTATAGATTACGAGATGAAAATTTAGATAATGAATATAAGGGTATATGAATTATGACATAGTGGAAAATTTGTAAGTGTTAAAGTGTAAAAGATTAAAAGTAAAATAGAAAATAAAATATATCAATTTCGTTTTGGTAAGGTTTGAAAATGAAAATTTTAAACCTAATTTTTTTTTATTTATAAAAAAATTAAAATCAAACTAATCTAAACTTAAAACCAAAAATTTGGTGTCCATTTTCAATTTTTTAAGAATCGAGCTAGGCATATTGCACTGAAAGATTTATTAGTTCACGATTTAATGATCCAACCTAATTGAATTGTAATTAAACAGTAATAAAACTAGTGATATTATAATAAAAAAATAAAAAATTATATTTCTCATAGATAATTTTTCTTATTAATAACATAAGCTATATAATTTTATAATGCAACAATATTTAAATCAGATTTATAACTACGATATGAATAGGTTTTTTATAATTAATAATTAAAAGTACTATTATTTTATGTGATTTCAACTAGTTTTTATTGTTAGTGAAGCTTGACGATTATAAGATATTTTGTTTATTTATTAATAATTAATAATGATGTGTATTTTGAGTAAAAATTTTCAATTTAAAACAATTAAATGTTTAAATTTATAATTTGATTGAACAATGATTTAATATTAAAACATTTTTTTATTGAAATTTAGATTAATTTGAAACCACTTTCTGCTTTTTGAAATATCTGTCTATTCATATGAGACTAATCGATTAAAAAATTCCAATCATTCTATCCATTCTGAATTTTTATTCAGAGAATGATTTTGGTAAAAATGATCTAATACCTTCTTTGAACAGATTTGACAACCGGTTTATGGTATGATTGGTCAGGTTTGATCTAAAAAAAAAAAACAATGCCATTTTTAACTCTCATTCTAATAAACATTTTCACTGTAAAAAATATTGTTCATATTTCATCAAGAATAATCACAATCAAACTTATAGATTTATCTCTCTCATCAATAAATTAGTTTAGCCAAGGCTAGAGAGATGAGTTAGAGCAAAACATGAATGCTAATTTATCACTATTTTCGTTTTGACAAATCAATAATACATGTAGTAATAATCATTTTTAATTATAATGCATTCAGAAATCAAGTGTTTTTCACATGGATCTTCTTGTCCAAATATGTTGAGATTAGTTAACAAACACTCCGGAAAAAAAAAACTCCTATAAATAGAAAGGGCAGTAGTTATAATCCTTGATCTGTTCGATCAATACTTCACAGAATCAATCAGAAGTTTCATTTTCTTTGATAAGAATTTATGGGTAAAGTTCCAGGGGAAAATATGGCCGCATGGCTACACGGTGTCAACAACATCAAAATCGAGCCTTTCAAGCTCCCTTCTTTAGGTATTCTTTTCTTTTCTTTTGAATTTTCCTCTTTGATCCATTCATTTTCATCATCAGATTCAAAATTGGCTAAGCCGATTTAATTACTGTCAATCATGAATTTCATGGATTTTCTTGCATCATGTGTTAATTGTAGGTCCAAATGATGTTAGAGTCAATATGAAGGCTGTCGGAATTTGTGGAAGCGACGTCCATTATCTCAAGGTTAAAAAACCCTTTCTTTCCATTTTGGTTCACAATTACTGATTATTTCAATTTTCGTGATAGAACTAATTTAAAAGTTGTTAATTTCTTCTGTAAAATTCTGCCATCGTCGATCAGACAGGTAGCTGTGGACATTATGTGGTGAAGGAGCCGATGGTGATCGGACACGAGTGCGCCGGAATCATCGATGAAGTCGGCAGTGCGGTGAAGAATCTAGTTCCCGGTGATCGGGTTGCCTTGGAGCCCGGAATTGGTTGTTTCCAATGCGATCGCTGCAAGGAAGGCCGTTACAATCTTTGCCCTGACATGAAGTTCTTTGCCACTCCTCCAGTCCATGGCTCTCTTGCTAACAAGGTTTGCAAACATATACTCCCTTCATCCGAATTGAATATTTACAAATTTTAGTTTAACTTATTTAATTTTAAATTTAGCAATACCAATTCAATTGTAAAATTTGAATTAATTTAGAAAATAAGATATTTTTTCAAATAGAAATAGAAATAAGGTGATTCAATTTCAGACGAAGTGTATATGAAATTTTTGTTTTTTACCTCCCTCTAGCTTGTTGTTAGCAGTTTTCCACTTATCCAGTTACGACTTGCTGCAAATTTGGATGGAGGGAGTATATGGAGAAGTATATGAAATTTTTATTTTTTAAATCCCTCATTAACATACATCTCACTTATTCATGATTTAGAACTAATTAAATAGATTGCTAGCAAGACTGGTCAAAAGGAGCACGACCAATGCTTGACTCTATATTTCTTTTATGCTTTGAAACAGATTGTGCATCCAGCTGATTTGTGCTTCAAATTGCCAGAAAATGTGAGCTTGGAGGAAGGGGCAATGTGTGAGCCTTTGAGCGTAGGAGTTTATGCCTGTCGTCGAGCTGATATTGGCCCGGAGACAAATGTGTTGATTCTTGGAGCAGGACCGATAGGGCTGGTTTCTTTGCTTGCTGCTCGTGCCTTTGGATCTCCAAGAATTGTAGTTGTAGATGTTGATGATTATCGTCTCGAGGTAGCTAAGAAACTGGGAGCTGATTTTATTGTCAAAGTCTCCAACAACGACAAGGTTTGCCCTGTACCAAATCCTTTAATATACATTGTCATACCCAATAAGATTTAGGAAAAAGCCATTGTAATATATATATTAACAAAACTAACATTGTTCTTTGCAATGAGAACAGGAAGTGGTTGCAGAGGTTGAGCGGATTCACAAAACTGCTGGATTTCAGATTGATGTCAGTCTAGATTGTGCTGGCTTCTCCAAAACCATGACCACTGCCCTCACTGCCACCCGGAATGGTGGCAAAGTGTGCGTTGTGGGCATGGGTCATTGTGACATGACTCTTCCACTCACCCCTGCAGCCTCAAGGTAAAAATGTTCTAATTACACAATAATCACCTGCATCTTCAGAATCTAAGTACCCATATAAAGTTGATATTGATCTATATCAGGCTAACTTAGCAAATAAATCAGAAATTTGTCTGATCAAGTCATGGAGTACCCTTGCTTCGTAGTACTTCGAGACTAACACAGATAGAACAAAGCCATCTATAAGTGCGAAGATTAACTTGGTCTAGTTTTCTGTAAAGTTTGAGTTATCGGACGATGTGTGCAGGGAGGTTGATATTGTTGGTGTTTTCCGGTACAAGAACACGTGGCCTTTGTGCATTGAGTTCATCCGGTCGGGAAAGATCGACGTGAAGCCATTGATAACTCATAGGTATGGATTCTCCCAGAAGGAGGTTGAAGAGGCCTTTGAAACAAGTGCTCGAGGGGGTAAAGCTATCAAAGTTATGTTCAATCTTTAGACTGATTGGTCTTGCTTGACGACGAAATCCACGTTCGGAAGGCCTTTACCTTGTTTTATATATATATATATATATATATATATATATATATATATATTTATATAGAATTTGTTTTCCACCCATATTCATCTAAGGTGTCAATAAATAAGGTTAGTTTTTCCCAATATTATTAAAATCTATGTAACATCAAATCGGATTGATAAAGGAGTTAATGTTGAATCGATTAAGTTAGATCCAATCAAGTTTTTTATTTTTTTCTATTTATTTTAAAATAAATAAAATATAATATGTAAAGTTTCAGAAAATATAAATATATTTATAAAAATAAAAATATTTTAATAAAGATATGAGTTAATGCCATGGTTTAGCGCTTGAGAAGCTTCATTTCAATCTGAACCCACTGGCACAATTTGACAACAATTTGAAATAAAAAAATTTTCAGTCCAAGTTTAATAACACTGATTCCCACTCCAATCTCAATACCAAGAGAGTGAGAAAATGCAAGTTGGTGCTGTCCTTTCAGGCTTTCACCCTGTTGCCAAATAGGGACTCTTTTTTGTTTTTTCTTGGTAAAGGTTGGAGAGGGATTGCATATGTATAAGGTACATGTTTGAATTAGAAGTAATTAATTAGCAGACCACTTAATTCCCTTGATTTTCATAATAAAGAATTTCAAAACCCAATTAAAAAAAGAAATTATTAATATCTTTGGACCAGCTCTGGTGAAGACAAGACAGAACCAATAAGAATTTTTTTTTGTCGTAGTGCCACAAGAGTCAAGCATATTTAACTCATTATAATAACCTTTTCAACTCATAAATTTCAATGTTTTTAAAATCAGATCGGATATCAAATCGAATTGATAGAGGGGTTAAGGTTAAATTGATCGGAATGGATTCAATTCGATTTTTTATTTTTTTTTTATATTTTTAAATAAATATTTTATAATATGCAAAATTTTAAAAATGTGAATATATTTATGATAATAAATACAAATAAATAAAAAAACTAAATTGTGGAGTGGTTTTAACCATGAAATAATTTCACTAAAAGGGGAACGTCGTAGGTTCGTCGGCGAATTTAATTTTTTAAGTTGGAGCTGGTCCAACAGGTCGAGTAGGGAGGTTGACTCCGATTTTTGGCTCCCTCCGATTTCTAATGCTGTCCGGACCGAAAACCAATACAGTTTTTTAAGTTGGAGCTGGTCCAACCAGTCGGTCTGGGAGGTTGACTCCGATTTTTAGCTCCCTCTGATTTCTGATGCTGCTCAGACCGGAAATCAGTCCAGTTCCTGATTAGGTTTTAATAACACTGATAATTATTATCATTTTATTTTATTTTATGCAAACTTTTCCATAAAAAAATTTTATTTTATTCTTATTTCAAATCAATTATATAATTTCTATGTTGAGCATATGTTGATTCTACGATCAAAGGTCTTACCTGGATTATAAGAAACTTGATGCTCATGAAACAAATATTTAAAAAATTGATAAAACAGAAATTAATAATACATTTGTTTATTATTTGTTGATATATATATATATAACAAGATTTCCTAAAAGAAAAGAACTATAGTTAGCTTGTGAAAAAAGTTATTACTTAAATTGTAAAAATAAAATAAATATTTATTTTAAATAAATAGACATCCAACCTCTAAAGAAGGGAGTATGTTCTGGCAAACCATATTTACACAAGAAAGAAAGCCAAGTGGAAGCAGAAGTCGCGTTTGCTTTAAAAGAAAAATGGCCCACGGAAAAGGAAATAAAGAGGCAAAAACAAATTAAAAACAGAAAGTGACCCAAACAAAAAAATAAAAATAAAAATAAAACAAAACCTTTGAACACAAACGCGGCTTAAACATTAAATACTGCTACAAAGTACAAGTCAGCAGCTGCAGCTGCACATATTGAAATCATCACATGCCCTTTTAGTCAACCTATCTCTTCATTTTGGAACAACCCTTTTATCAATAGTATTTATCTCTTTGATGCATATCTCTATTTGTAATCATTGAGCTTATTTCTGTGTGTTTCTTGACTAATTTTACGCAGTAGACTTATTATTTTCTGGGTTTTCTTGTGAAGATTTTGTGGCTGTACTATTTTATATTCTTGGCTTGAGAGTTTTTTTTTTTCCTTTTCTGGTCAAGATTTGCTGGGGGTAGAGCAAGGGAACAAACATGACTGGCAAAGATATTCTTCACAAAATGAAGGTTTGGTTTTGCTGCTTCTTGTATCTTGATTCATGATATTTATTGCTTTTAAATGTGTATATTTATGTGAAGGTCTTGTCTTTTTTGGCTGTGATTTCTATTTGCAAGTTATGTACTTGAATCCATAACAGACGGTCCCAATTGTTAATGAATTTCATGTTTTGTCTTGTATGACTATTATGGATGTCTTTAAGGATATAAATATAGAAGGATTATGGAATCTATGGGATTTGGGAGGTATTATGAATAGGTAGACATGATGGGCTTATTGGATCATTATATTTACAGAAGTATTCCGGCAAAGGAGGGAATGTAAGATTTCCAAAATCATCCTATACTGGAGAAGGGGACACTGAAAGTTCGCTGATTCCAATTATCCAAGCATAAGATTCGGAGATATGGACCTTGCGCTGGGTGATGATTGACCTGAGATGCCTCTTTGTTTTTTTCCCCTTACCCTTTAAGTAATAACTATGACCTGAAGTAACAATCCAAGATTCAGGCTCGACAGATTTTTTGTTTTTAAGTCTGTTAACTTCAATGGTGACATTTAGCTTTCTCACTGTTTTTCTGAAAGAAATGGCTTGTATTCTGGAAATGTAAGAAGGAAGCTTGTTTCCTGATCCATGTTCTCCTGTGGGAATGCTTGAGAAGTTAGTCTTATATATTGTATTCTTTAACAGATAGCACCAGCCAGTGTTCATGTTCTGATATAGATATACCTCCTGTCCATTTCTGTCTTATTTAATTTCAACTTTCCTCAATAATTAACTAATTCTTTTTCTTGTTTCCTTACTAAGCTATACAAATGTCTTGTAACCCACAATATCCTCCCCTAAGCTCAAGAATTGTGTCTGCTTTTTGCTCGAAGTCTCATTATACAAGTAGTTAACTGGTCTTAAATTGCGATGGTTACAGATGGCTCTGTTATTAATATTAATATCTGTCCTGTTGGTTGTGGTGATGGAAAACATGATGCCCTTGACATTTTAATAGTATGTAAAATTACTAGTATGAAACCTAAGTATTGCTGATATGATGAAAGAAGTTAAAGTTACATCTCTACCATTCTTATGCACATTGAAAAAATTTGTTTACTAATTGCTCCTTCATCCTATTTGACTTCTTCATACTAAGGCATGCATCCTTAAAATTTCAATTTTCTGTAAAGGAAAAGAAAGCATTGTGTAAGAAAACTTTATTGGACATCCTTGGCAAACCTTTTTCTCTTCTTTATTTCCCTTTCCTCTTCTTTTTTATTTCTGGTTCTCCTTAGAGAGAGGGGATTGGTTAATGACATCAAACTTTCTGTGTAGCTTGAATCTAATTGCATTTTAAGAAAAATAATTGATACTTGCTAGGCATCAAATGACTATGTTACTGTTAGCAATAAATTGTCTTGTTCTTCATTTATGACCATCTGAAAAGCATAAGCAATCATTTACTTTGGATTGTGAATAATAAGTCTTTACACATCTACTCAAAGTGCCTACCGTATCTCTTATTTTTTAGGAGAAAGCATGTTTTTCAGCACCATTATCACCTGATACTGGCAAAGGGAAGAGCAAGATGTCAAAGCGTGCAACTCATGGCTTTCACCTGGTTAAGGGAAAATCAAACCATGCTATGGAAGATTATTTGGTTTCTGAATTCAAGAAATTGGGTGATAATGAGTTGGGTTTGTTTGCAATATTTGATGGGCATATGGGTCATGATGTTGCAAGTTACTTGCAGAGCCATTTGTTTGATAATATTCTGAAAGAGGTATGTTTTATCATTCCTAATTCACTGGTGAATTCTTGAAGAAACTTAAATGTTACTCTTAAAGAACTTTCTTGTTCATGTCATTTGAATTACTTTCTGCATACAGCGAGAGTTTTGGACTGATACAGAGACTGCAATAAGAAAAGCTTATCATACAACTGATAGAGATATATTGGAGCAATCAATTAAGCTGGGTAAAGGGGGTTCAACTGCAGTCACTGCCATTTTGATCAATGGTCAAAAGCTTGTGGTGGCAAATGTTGGAGATTCTCGAGCTGTTATATCCAAGAAAGGTGTTGCCAAGCAGCTATCAGTTGATCATGAGCCAAGCAAAGAGAAGGAGATGATTGAGAGCAAGGGTGGCTTTGTATCAAACCTTCCTGGTAACCCACATTTAATCATGACTTATTTTTCTCTTATTATTATTAAATATGAACGAGAGAATCTAAATATATGCATTCATGTTGTTTGGTCGTCAATATTGTTACTTTTATGTCCAAGGAAGATAACAAAAATAGCCTATGCAAATCGTAAAAGATTTCAGCTGCATGACAAAATATTCAGTAATTATTGATTTAACAAACATTGAATACAAGTCCATCAGCTAACCTTAGTTTAGTGATTTTTGTATTCATATTTGTAATGTTCACGATTTTTTATTAGTATACCATTTGGTCATCTTCAACTAAGGTTGTAAAAGTTTTTGCAGGATGACACTTTCCTGCACTTACAATTCATGAAATTATGGTTATCTGCTCGTATGTACCCTGCTACATAAAACAATTGACACTTTTCATTTTGGGGCTCACTTTCGTCTGTCCCATTCTTTATACACTTCAAATTTTTGTCTTGTTCGATGGTTGCAACTGATTGCAATGCAATTGAATACCTCCTAATAGCTTGAACATCTTCTGAATTGAGATTCAAATCAGGCAATTCATCTACTTGGGCTAATGAATTTTAATTTTTACAGGTGATGTTCCTCGAGTTGATGGGCAGCTAGCAGTGGCTAGAGCATTTGGTGACAAAAGCTTGAAAAGACATCTTAGTTCTGAACCAGACATTGCAGTTCAGTTGATCGACGATGATGTAGAATTCATTATTTTAGCAAGTGATGGTTTATGGAAGGTGAATATTTTTCTTTCAGCCCCTATGAGCTAAAGTTATTCCATCTTATAAGAATTCAAGTCTCGAACTAAAACATCCCTTCGGGGACATCCCAGTGGATTTTGGTATCTAGGGCGTAGACCATAGGTCTCAAGTTCGAATCACCAACACTCTCCTGTTTTGGGCCCTGTGGGTATCCACGAATAGAGACTACTGGCTCAAAAAAAAAAAGTCAGTCATGACAATCGTTACTTTAGTTGTTTTGTCATGATGATCTTAGCAATTGCTTGACCTATTTTCAGGTGATGGAAAACCAAGAAGCAGTGGACTTGATCAAGAACATAAAAGATGCCAAATTAGCAGCAGAACACTTGACAGTGGAAGCTGTGTCTAGGAAAAGTAGGGATGATATTTCTTGCATTGTTGTAATGTTTCAGTAACTTGAAGTTCAAGACCCGAAAATTTATCTCCATTTCAACAACTTTAAAGAATCCAAAACATGCTTCTGTGTAAGTGAACATTGTAAGATTTATTTCCCTTCACAATGCACAATTAAAATTACATGTTATCTATCTCTCCTCTCAATCCTTGTAAATTTTCCTTTAAAATTCTCTCTTTATTCTTTCTTCCCTGTAATTACTTCAAGAAAATTGCTTGATTTACTGTATTATTATATGTATGTTGTTTACTTTTTCCTATGAGAGTTTCTTTCAAAGGATGCTTTTAGTTGACATTTACACATTTATTTTCACACATTAACTACTCTCTATCCATCTTTTTCTTAGCTTTTGACAATCCTCAGATCAAAAGTCCTTAGTCATCTTGATTTTGAATTCAAAGTCTAACTCAAGAATTTATCTCCTAATGTGCAATCTTGATTTTGCACAACCCTTAAATCTAGCACCTTTCATGTTAAACCAACTTAGATAAGCCTGAGTTGGATTGACTCAATTTAGATAAGTAGTTTGAAAATGAGACTAAAGATAGATATCTCGTGACTCTAATTGATAAAGGTCCACAGAAAAACAAATCAGTCAAGACAAACCCAAACTGATCCAAGAAGATATTAGAAGAATTCAAACTCAGAACCTTTAATCTCATATACACAATTTATAGTTATTATGAATATCATATTCACAACTTACATTAAATAATATTAGTTTATTCCCACTAACTTTAGAAGATAATTTGACTTTCTTTAACAATCTGTTTCAACAACTTATTACTATAAATATTCAAAAAGAATTCAATTTAAAGATACCTCACTTTTACTTCACAATTTATCTGTTTAGATTTACTTTCTATCATTTCTCTAATTTTACCATCGGGGAGCTCTCTCTCCTCTGTGGTGTTTTCCTCTGTGCAGGTATAACCCAAACCATCTAGAGGTTGCCTGGACCATTTGGAGATCAGCCAACAACATCATATCAGCTCCCACCATAATAAAGACAAGACAAACCTCGCAGGTTCCTTCTACATCTAAGCAACTTCCTCCACCCGAGACCATTCCTCCTGCTCAAGTTGCAGGCAAGTCTCATGTTCCAAACGATCTAACGACTTTGTTAATGATGGACTCTATACTTGTAAAGAATACTAAACGATCTATTGTCTGTGGTCAATACTTAATGTTAAACCCGTCTCAGCTTAAGCCTTCCCGATCCCTTTCCGTCAGACGCCATGAGAAGTCCCAGGTTCCATCTGAGGTTCAATTGAATCATAATATGAGAGTAACCACATGACGAGATTTTCGAATCATCACAGCACAAGTTGGTTTACTATTAATACTTCATTCCTTTTATTATGTAGCCATAGGATCAATTTTCAATCACGGACTGCACTGAATTCATCAACATTTCTTTTCACTCCAATCAATCTTGAGGAGGAGTAATAATCTAGTATTAGATGAGAGCTTCAGTCACACATTCTTCCATTTTACCTAAATCTCAATAATTGATAGATCATAGGAGCTATAGGTAGGGGTGTACAAATTCAATTTTATCTAATCCAACTAAATCGATACAAACCAATATTTCAATGTAAACCAATCAAAATTCAATTATTTGAGTGATTTAATTGGATGAATTTTTTAGAAAACAACTTAATTAGATGGATTTATTTAGAGAATATCTTTATTGGATAATCTTACCGAACTAAAAATATATGTTTATATAATTAATAAATAAATTATATTTAATTATATATAAATATAATCAATATTTTTATTATAAGAAAAAAAACAGCACAATTCAGTACATGCATTCTTCTGGTTTTTGTAATTAAGTTATTGAGGGTTTTTAATTTATATTTAAAAGTACAAGATAACATGATTTGTTTTAAATTTTAATTAGTTTATGCAATTTATTTGTGTAATTTAAAATGTTTTATATTTGGATAAATTATGAATTATTTATGAGTTTTAGTTTATATAACATGTGATTTCTTTTAACTTTTGATTATTTATTTTAATTAGAATGTTTTATTTATTCAATATTTTATATTAATTTGATTTATCCAAATAATCAGTTGAATTGGATGATTTTTCTAGTATTAATAACTTTAAAAAAAAATGAAATTCAATATATCCCCCACAATAATTTGAGAACTTTTTTTAAGAAAAAGAAAATTCTTGCATTAAGATCATTAAAAGTTCATTTCTACAACGATAAATTTAAAATCTAACCATGAAATATAATTATTTATATGAATTTAATTCGTAAAAACATATAAAAATTCGTAATCTGATTTAAATAAATATTATTAATTTTTATAAAAAATAATAAAATAAAATAATAAAGGCATGCGGAAATGAATGGCTCAGGCGAAATCCATGCTCAATCAGGCATACCAGTTCATTAAAAGAGTCCTAGTGATGAAATCCTTGGGTTAATATTTAAAAAATAGTAATAATAAAAGTCGTACTGATTATTGACTTGTCAAAAAAAAAAAAAAAAAGATGAAAAAGAAGATTAATTGACAATTTTAGACATGTTTTGCATGAACCCCACTTGTCAACGATGCAACGTGGCAGTTCCAACAGCCTCCATACAAGTATAGTGGCAGAGAAATACAGGCAGGTGATGCCTGCACACGCGGAAACATATCACGGGCTGTCTTCTAAACCAACTCCGCTATTTATTATTATTATTATTATTATTAAGCCTAAATTTAGAATGCAAGAATGGACAAAATAGGCAACGCATCATTTAAACTAACCCCAAAGCACTATTTGCATTATTCTAACAGCCAATGTCATCCAAACTTTTGACAAATGCCCCCCCTTTATTTAACTACCGTACATGAGTTGAGTTGGATAGGAATCAATCTTGCATCCAAGAATTAAGATGGTGTCTCTCACCAAATTTAACATTAAATTATACCTTTGAAGACATTCAAATGACTAAGGACGGAGAGAGTCTTTAATTTTAAAGTATAAATAAAATTATTAATTCTAAACCAGGAGATTATCTAAATACTTTAGGAGTAAATATAAACAAATTAGAGATCAAGGAAGAAATTGATTGATTTTAAATATATATTCTGAAATAAATAAACTTATCACTCCATCCATTAACTCGTACGAATGGACAGTCTTAGCATATCTTGTTCCAAGGCCGAATGTGCATGTAATGATAATCGTTCAACGAGAAAATGAACAATGTCTTAACTTATTATGTGTATCTTTTAGTTATTTCCATTCTTGAATATATTTTTTACATGCTAAAAGAAAAGAAGTTCAGTTTTCCCTTGTTAATGTTAATTAATGAATCGATTACTATTAATAATATCCTATAGTGATGTCTAGACTCGTTTTTGAATTCTCAATTTATGTCAACTTACTATACACGAAAATGCTATTATGGATCAATTGTCCTTTTTTCATAAAAAATAATAAAAATTGATCAAATACCTCTAGGGTTTAGTTTGTATTTTTAGAGTTTAGTTTATAAAATATTTCTTCATTTTAAAAAAAAATTTGGCTGTTAACTTTAATCGTTAGAGAGTTAATTAGAGTTCTAAATAATTTGAGTTATGTTGTCTATAAAAAAATTTTCTTATATATATATATAAATATATATAAAATTTTATATTTTTATTTATACATATATATATAGAATGACAGTTGAGATAGAATAAATATTTTTTTAAAACCCTTGATGCTATCTGAGAAGGGTGTTGGTCCAATTTGAGCTTAGGATCTGTGACTTATATTACGCTTCCTATTACATTTATGAAAAATTTAAATCTATTCCTAAACGATCAAATATCCTTAGGGTTTTTAGTTTATCTTTTTAGAGGTTCAGATTTTTATTTATGTAAAATAAAATAGAAAGATTGATACTTTTGGTCCCCCACTTTTTTTGTTTTTAAAAGTCTGGTTCAATATCTTTTTTTTAGTTTTTTTTTATCCTCCACCGTTTTATTTTTTGTGAGTTTGATCCATATCGATTTATTTTAGTTTTTTTGGTGCTCCACCTTTTATTTTTTTTACAGAATTAGTCCAAATGAAAAGAAAACATGTTTTGAAGAGTTTTTTGACCGGTCAAAGAAAGCTATTTTAGGATTTTTATTATTTAAATTGTCATTTTTTGTCCTCTATCTTTATTTTTTAAATCTTTTTTTGTCTTCTACCCTTTTATTTTTTTACACCATTGGTCCTGAAATTAAATAGTTAAAAACAAAAAGTTTTGCTTTCAATAAGATTTGAACCTTAGCACCTATATTTAAGAGAGAGGAGCTTAACCAACTCAACCATCAATAATTTATGTTTTATTTTTACATCTAATCATATAAATTGTTTTCAATAAAATTCTTCTCAAATATTAAATATAATCTCACAATAAATCATTCACACATTAATTTTATATATTTATATTTTACAAATAACTTTTATGAATATGTTAAAAATTATATTTGACATATCTATAATTTTTAAAGATTTTTTTTTTTTTGTGCATGAACTTTATTTCTTAGTTATTTTATTTAATTAAACTAAAATTTTCTATTATAATAATATGGAAGACTAATATCTTTAGTCCATAATAATTATTTTATTATAAGAATTATTTCCTCCATCTTTTATTTTATTTTTTGTTATAATAATTTTTAATTATTTTACTTTTTTAGTGCATAATGTATTTTATTTTATTTCTAATCTTAATGTTTCTACTCATTTTTCATATTATTTTAAATTAATATACCTAAATAGTTTCCTATCTTAAAGTTTAAAAAATGGTAATAAATAAAAATTACTTGTAAAAAAATTGACAAAAATGGGTCAAATAGATACCCCTGGGTCAGAATTCGAATTTGAATATTGTTATGGATCATTTTAAATTGTAAAGAATTAAATGTCATATCTTTTAAAATTGTATTGATTTTTAAATAAAGTTTCATTAACAATCTTCTTACCTCTAAAATTTATATTTAGTTTGTCTAAAAGTCTTACTTAATTATTGCAATGAACTGGATAAATTGCTATTTTTTCGAAAGTCAAAAATATTTCATAATTTTTTAACAAATTTAAATGGACATTCAATTCCATATTAAGGGAGTAATATACAATGCATTACTGAAAAAGACACTAGCAGTATAATCAAGATGTATGCATGGACACTGCTTATTAAAAAAATACCGGAAAAAAATTACTTAAAATGAGTTGTGGATTTCATACTTGAAATTGATTTTTCTAAAAAAAATGATAAAGGATTCCCTTCTTAAATAGAAAAAAGGGAAAGAAAGAAATTTATAAAATTAAAAAAATAAAATCAAAGAAATTAAAAAAATTAAAAACTAAAATTACTCTTCCCGTTGGAATTAAATGTCTCGTTTTTAATTATTCGAAAATTAAATGTTTTATTTTCTAATTTGGTTAAATTTTTATTAAAAAAAATGATACTGCAATGTTAAAATTAATAAGTCATATATTTGTCTTAAAATTTATATAAATCAAACAAGAACATTCAACTACGAATGCAGGACATATAAATTTATTAAATTATATTACATAACATATTATAAAACTTAATGTTTTTTCAAGGATCCATGAAATTTATGAAAATATACCGGACTTGTGATGACAATGATGGTGAAGAATATGTTGTTGTAGCTATAGTTACAGCTGTAGAAAAACTTTCCGTATATCTAACCAATTTTCCTAGTGATTCTTTTATATAGTTTGTAGTCTCTATCTTACTCTTTCAAACTTTCTTGTCTTGTTCTCCAAAAACCATTCATTTTCTTTTCCCTGAAGTGTTTACCATTGAACTGTCATTTTCAACAATATAGTTGTCTTTAATATCAGATTCAACAGCATGGTAGATTGGACTATCTTCATTTGTATAACAGTCACCAGTGTCCATGTATTTTGACTAGTGGCAACTGTGTCTCCGAAGATGTAGTCCAAATCAGTAGCATTTTCTAGCACATTATATCCAAATTTGGCATATTTGGGATTCCCTTGCAAAAAAAAAAAAAAAATCAAAATATGAGCAATTTTCAATTAAAACAACATTCAAAACCTGGAATGCTTACCTTTATATCTTTGCTTCCCACCAATTGGCATCAGCTTTAATAGTTCCCATTTCTTGATTCCAATCTAATCCTGTTTCTTTATTCCTTAATTGTGTTCACAAACTCTGATCACTTCTTAAACTATCCAGTCTATTTTTTATTTGACTTCTCTCCAATTTTTTTAGCTCGATTATTAAAATCATCTACTACAATTTGCCACCTTACTCCTTTAAATCCAATTCTTGATTTTCCACTCCTACGAATCTCATCTATGCAAACTTGAAGCAATATTTTTATCGACTCACTATCCCATTTTACATTTTGTTTATGATTATCTGAAATATCTTTTGTAGATAAAGATACATTTTGAGTAGCCATATGCTGCATAAAGAAACATAATTATTGGCCAAAGTTTCATATTAACAGTCAAATTGAAGACACAACCCCACACTGGGATGGAAATGCATCATCATTGTTCTGTCTTCAGGTATTCATAGAGATTTACGACATCATTTATGTGGAACGATAATTCTACTGTATATTTGATTAGTAAATCATCATCAAAAAAATCCTAAATAAACAGAACCTATTTTGGCTACTAATGGGGCAAAATCAATTGCAAGATGGTAGTATCAGTAGTTCCATGTTAGAAGAAAGCATTTAAAATCTGCAAGATTAACATTTTCTTTAGGTTGGAAAAAGTGAAAGGGCTGAAAATCTAGGCTTTTCTATCACAACCCAACAAGACTTAAACATTAGATGCCTCACATTCTCACTCACGAACTTCGCTACCATTTGCAGATGAAGACACAAGATCCTTTCCTTTGGTTATAAAGGATTAGCACCACCAAAGATCATTTTCCAATTTAACATCCAGAATTTAAATGCAAAAAAATGCAGAATTTCACCAGGAATATTGGATTTTCCATGAATAGATAAGAACAGAAGAAAGTATTGTTTTCGGTAACCTTTAGGCTCACTGAATATTCTAGGTTAAAAGAAGGCCAAAAATTGCTCCATTGTCATTCTATCACATCTTTTTAATTAAGATCTATAAAACAAAGTTTAACAATTAAAATACCTTATCATTGGAGTCCAAATTCATCAACTCAAAAGGTACCTATCTCAATTTTCTCCTCCCCCTCTCACCTCTCTTTTTAATTCTGTTCAGATTCATTATTCTTCTAATTTGAGCACAAAATTTAGAACTTCAATAGTAACGTCAACTAAAATAACGAATTTGAATTGCCCAACTGTCCTCGAAATAAACCATCCTCAAAAAATTGTTAAAACAGGATAAAAGAGATGTCTTTGATCCTACATCCCCCTAAACAATGTAAAGCAGGCCTGGAAAACTTAAGACAAAAACCCTTTCTCGCCTACGAAAATGCTGGTTGGAAACATCATATCCAACTCAATCTTTTACACCGATGTACCGAACTCTCTCGGCCAGGTCGTCTATGCTAGTCAAAATCTCCTTTGTCCCCAATTCTTTGCCTATAAAGGCTTAGCTCAGTGGTGAAAAGATTTACAGCAACGATGGATCTCTCTTATTTGCAATAGCAATCGATCCCGATACAGCTAAAAAAGCCACTGGAATAACCTCGATTGGATTTGTGAAAGAGCAGTCAACTAACCCAAAAGGATCCATGATGATTGTTCGCCAAAAATAGCAAAAGGAGTAGCGAGTAGGAGCTCAAAGGAATAGAGACACCCTTGCAAATCTGGGTGTGTTGGAAAAAATGTTTTGGAGCCCCGGATGTTTAAGTCGAAGAGAATGAAAAGCTATGGTGGAGCATCATTTCATTTCTCATTCCTTTGTTATTATAAAAAGATATTTTAAATTTAATAATTTTTATAATTATTGTTTGAATTTTTAATTTAAAATAAATATAAAAGAGATGCGCCAAACATGTACTTAAAGTGAATTGCACAACTAAAATAATTAAATATAAATTAGTGATATATATTTTAGAATTAAAGAAAATTAAGAGATGAGACAATAGAATAAGGTGTGATTGTGTGAGAGAGAGAGAAAGAACATCATGAGTATGAGACACTAGGGAAAAATACAAAAGAGATAACCTGACTCTTTTTTTCCCTTAGAAAGCACAAGAAGGACTTCAATTGCATGCAATGTGTAATGTCGAGCTGCCACATATATACCTTTGCATGCCAATCCCTAATACTATGCAGCCACGCACCCTTTCTGCCCATCCTTCACACCATCCTCGTCATTCTTCCCTTCCCTTCCCTTCCCTTCCCTTCCCATCCCTTTCTCTCTCTTATATAACTCTTTCAATTCTTTCTCTATCTGATCATTCACTATAATTTTCTCCCCCTTCCCCATTGTAATTTCCTTTCATTTCATATTCCCCACTTTCTGAAACAATTGTATTATCTCTCTCTTTATTTCTCTCCCCATACCCTTTTAATGTCATTGTCACGATCATCCGATATGGGCACTACTGATCTGCAACAGCAGCACAAGTTCCATCCCTCCCACCAACTCTATTTCAAGAAATCCCTCCGGGAAATTGATATCCCACCAAGAAAGATCCTCGCCGGCCGCCGTGCTGCTGCTGCTTCTGCATCTGCTTCAAATCTAGATCATCAATATTCAGATATCATGTTCTTGGATTCTCCCAAGTCGGCTGCTGTGGCTGCGGATGTTATTCATCACGATTCCTTCCTTCAGAAATTCTTGCCTAACAACAACGAAGATAACGATGACGATGATGCTGATCCTTACTGTTCTGACCATTTTAGGATGTACGAATTCAAGGTTCGTAAGTGTACCCGTAGCCGTAGCCACGACTGGACTGACTGCCCTTTTGCTCATCCCGGTGAAAAGGCCCGCCGGAGAGACCCCAGGAGGTTTCATTATACAGGAACCGTTTGTGCCGAATATCGGAGGGGAAGTTGTAGCCGAGGAGATAACTGCGAGTTTGCACACGGGGTGTTTGAATGTTGGCTCCATCCATCTCGGTATCGAACGGAGGCATGCAAAGATGGGAAGAATTGTAAGAGAAAGGTCTGTTTCTTTGCGCATACTCCTGGTCAGCTCCGCTTTCTGCCTCCTAATTGTCATGAGAGTAATACTATATCTTCTTCTTCTCCGTCGTCGTCTGCTTTGAATTCTCCTCTGGCGGCGACTCTTGAAAAGAAGCACCACCTGAATTCACATTGCTGTGTGTATTGTCAATATTCTGCAGCGGCTGCCGCTTCTTCACCGACTTCAACTTTAATGGGCATGTCCCATTTTTCTCCACCTATGTCACCGTCACCGCCGCTGTCCCCTGTAAAAGCCGCCGCCGCCAGATTTTCCCGGTACAAAGATAATTACGGGAACATAGAAGGATATCCTCAGTTAATTAATTCCAGCCCAGTATTGAGTTACAAAGATGCACTGACTGAACTAATGAGCTCCCTTGAAGCTATGCAAGTGAATGAATCTTGTGCAACCGCCACCTCCATTAACCGATCGGGACATGGGCATTTACCTTGGCTTGATGTGAATTTCAGTTCTTGTGATGATCCTCTTCCGCAGCAGCAGTTCGTTCTTTCTCCTTCAACCCCTTGTCCCAGTTCTAGCAAATTCCTCCATGACACAAACTTTTCAAGCAAGAATCTCTTCAGTACTCCTGAAGAGAACAAATATAACGACAATGGTATGCCTGTACCCGACCTGGGGTGGGTCAATGATCTATTGACATGATTAAAATTTAATTAGTCTCTAGCTAATTATACCTCTGGACTGGACCACCCCCATAGAAGTCAAGCTCAAGAAGATGATGATGATGATGATTTTGAAGGAGAGATGATAAATAAAAGTTTACTGTATATAAATCCTTCATGAAGATATCCACACAAATTCACAGCTCAAGAAGTGGACAATTGTTTGTGTGAGATCGGAATTAAGCTCTCTCTCTCTTGTGATTATTTTGTTTGGATTTTTTTTTGGTTTAACTTTGTGCTAGCTGTTCTAATTTGAATTTCCAGTATTGTCAATGTTAAATATTATTTCAATTCAAGATGTATTTGTATGAATGACAAATTTGAGTTATTAATTAATCATGGAATATTTGAATTTTGATTTTCTGATTCTAGTGGTTATCCCTTTTCTCAATTGAATTATTAATATTGTTGTTTCTCCCATTTACACACTTTCCATTTTTAGAAAGTCTCCAAAAATTTTTCATGTGCTTTGAGCTATAGTCACTGCTTACTAGCCAGTGATTTTAATTTTTAAGTGTCTGATCTTGAATTGGAAAAGGTTTCATAAATTTGAAACTACCCAAGTTCATATTATAGAAAGAAGAAAACAAAAACCCATTGGGAAGCTTTTGTCATCATCAAAGCACAGATCAAGAAAGTCTTGAGCTGGATATTTTTGCCTTTCCATTACTTAGTGGCAAAAGAATTTTAATCGGAGAAACTAAGGAAAGCAGCATAGAAAATGATGAAATTAAATTGGGGTGCTAAAGTAATTAACCACAAGTACTAAAATATTGTAAGAATCCTATGTTTCTTTTTCCCTTAATTTCTTGTGTTTTTTTCTAAATTTAAAAGGAAAATTAAAAAAAAAAAGAAATTATGTGTAGAAAAGTTTTAATTAGTGGACAAATTTTAATAAATCTGATAAGGAAATCCCTTTCCGAAATGTATGGCATAAAATTAGATGAAGTGACGGGAGAACTAAAACTGATTGGTTTTAGTCAAAATTAAGTTGAGATATATTTTCCACCAAATTCTTGATGCTGATTTGGTTGGATTAGATTTTTAGATTTTCTTTTTTCCCACAATTTCTTATCGTTAATTAAAATAAGAAATTAGACACCTTTCCTTTTTGGAGTTGAGGTTAACAATCGCAGATGGTGTTATCTTTTTTTTTGGGGGGGGGGGGGGGGGGGGGGGAAGAAGTGTTAAGAGAGAAGTTCCAAAGTTCACTGGTTTTAATTTATAATATGAGAAATATATTCTAAATTGAGGTATTTGGCAGTTTAAGAGTGTTTTTCATTTCACCTAATTAAATTAAGAAACTAACTACATATATGCGAGCGTGAAAGAAAATACTTTATTTTTGGAATTGATTATCACCATTTCTATTCTAAAAGTTTTACATAATAAAAATTTCAAAAGAAAAAATAACTTAAATCAAAATGAGATATTTAATTTTAAACACATTAATTTTAAAATTATGATAGCTTATGAACCGTTTAAAGTCTTTACACAAATAATATATATTTTTATATATAAAATATATATATATATATATATA
>JAWZTD010000048.1:5799006-5810679 GCA_035221335.1 Echites panduratus
CGCCTACATATTCCACTCACTCTATCCTCTTTCATCCTATTCCAAGGCGAGGGAACGCGACTTCTATCTTTCTATACAAAGCGGGACTTTACTCTGAAGCTAACTAAAAAGAGCTTCAAAAATTCCGACTTCAGTTACAGTAGCAGGTGAGCAGAAAGGCTAAAAAGAAAGGAAAGCTCAATCCCAACTGTCTCATCTGGATTCGAGAACAAGGCATTCTAGCGAAAACAGCTCCTTCTCGGCATCAAGACGTTTTGCTTGCCTTTCAAAGGCCGTATGCTGGTTGATCTGGTCTGTCCTTCCTCTTTCGATGTTATGTATGCTTTCATTTCAGATAGGATGGTAGGATTGATGGTATGCCATCGCTCAACTCTCTTGACTTGAGACTAGGTTGGTCGATCAACCCTTGAAAATGATGGAATGACGTGGTCGGAAAGCCTCGTCGCTCCTCATATCCTTTCTAATATGTCCACGGGTCCGTCCTTACTCTAGGGTTAGAGGCAGAAGTTGAAAAGGTCATTCCTGGTCGACCTATCAAAAAGTCGTTTTTGGATCCATCTCCATATGCTTAGCACAACCAAATGGGTAATCTTGCTGAAGTTCGGGGAAGAGTCAACCTAGAAGGCCTAGTACTTTTCTTTCCTTACTTATTGACCTTGAGGGCCTTACCTAGATAGAGGGAAGCCCCGGGGAAGTTGTCAAAGAAGTACAGCCGGGAAGCCAGACACTATTGAATTGACAGGGCATACGGTAATTCTGCTTTAAAAGACTAATCGAATAAGTACTAGGTACCCCTAAGAATCCATTAGGAATAGTCAGAGTGTAAGGTGAGAGATTCTCTTCTTACCCGGTTTCCGGCCTTTTCCCTAAGAGAAGTGTAGGCGGAATAGAGGTGGCTGGCGTCTTGCCTTTGATCCATTCCCCTAGTTGGATAGGAAGGGGGACAGGGCGAAGACCGCCTTTTTTACTTAAAGTCTGGCCTTAAAGTCAATCTAATTCCAGTCAACTTCTTTTCTCCTTAGGCCGGGACTGTTAGTATATTTCCCCTTTATTGAGACATTGAGATGTGATCCAAGTACCACAAGACCGTCTTTGGGGCATAAAGTATCTTTCCCCTGGGAGATGTGATCAAAGGACCAAAAAGCCATATTGGCTTGGCTCTTAGACTTGTTCTTCTTGAGTTAAAGTGCTTCCTATCGCTTGAAACCTGGCATTGAGACCATGGGATTGGGAATACTTTACTTTGGAGAACTTCTCCTTTCTATGGGAAAGGTTTCCAATACGGATTCTACCCTTGTCCAGCTTAAAAGCAGATGATGATCCCTAATCAATAAGCGCGAGATACTTCTCGAAGTTCTATCTACGGTTGGGCTACAACCAAGTGCGTATCGCGGAAGGAGACGAGCCAAAGACGACCTGTGTGACAAGCAAGCAACCTTACTAATGAAGGGGAATTGGATTTGGTTATCCCTTTTGGACTCACCAATGCCCCCTGCCACCTTCGTTCTGCACCCTCCACAATGAGCTATTCCACCCGTACAATTAGCCGATTCAATTCAGCAAGCGAATCGAACCATCTAACCGTCGTTATCGCTCAAGTGGCCCTTACTCTTTCTGCATTTGTAGCACCAGCCACAAAAACATTCTCACCCGCGGGGGAACTGGTAGTTTCCAGACCCGCATCAATAGTCATTGCCTCCTGCTCACAGTTCGGATTGGCTAAAGCTTCATCTTCATAAGCGTATTTGACTGAGAACAGGGCATTTTTCGTTCCAGCCTACGACATCAACACTACTCGCATCCCCGGAAGCTCGCTATTTTGCCTAGGACTTATTCTGGCAGCAAGACTTAGAGAAGGAGAAGATTCCACTTCCATTCTCCATTGGCATTAACGTACTCAGCCACCCTTTTTCTTCCCCATGTCATCAGGTATAACTGCGACTGTTGTTTCCATTCAAGGCATATAACCAAACGTCCTATTAATCTTCTCCAGCTGGTCTGTAACTGAGCTTGGCAAGGAAACCGTTTGCATCACACGATTTGATCTTTTTTAAGACACTGCCCTGAACCAAGGTAACCCGCCCCGCGAGAGATAACTGATTAGTTTCCAGCTCCAGCCTGCCATTCTGTTTTTGACCCTATCAATCAGTTCTTTGTACGTGGCTTGAGATTTCTTGCCATGTACTAGGGGCACTCCCTTTGATCTAACAGCTGGGGATATGCCGACAACAGATGAAATGGCACCAACAGCTAAAATAGCAGCGCTTAGGCCTAAACCCAATGCCCGCCAATCCCAGAAGCGTAGGCGTGAACAAGAACAGCTTTCTCTTGTGACCATGAGTGAATTCCACTTCTTTCTTTGGAGTTTCACTCTTTGACTCTTGTGGTCTGTATCTTTCCAAGGACTCCACTAAAGACACTTCGTGTCGATCAACGACCTTGACAAGGGCAAAGGCTAAAGCTCGAAGGACTTTCCCATGGTGCTCGATATCCCGACTGGGAGGGAAAGCCGAAGTACACTTGTAGCTTCGACTTCATTCATACACTTGTCAGCTCAGTTAGCAAAGGCAAGGTGTGAAACGTTGTCTCCACAGCTCGTGAGACTTCAGTTCCGGTCAATCGTGCTTGTCAGCCTTCATCACCACTGCTTTGGCGACCCGGCTGAACGAATGCAGTGACGCGACTTGTGTTTCGAGGGCAGTGGCAGTGGAACCTGTCAAGTTCAGTCTATAAATCCACAGTGGGACGTTCTCAATCCAAAGTGGACTTTTGGGTCAAAGCCTAGACCAAAGGTGCCTAATAGCTACGGGAGACTAATCGGATAGCCAACTCATAGAAAGAACAGGGCCGCTACTGGCTACCTTTATGACATGACTTTTTACAGCTATATAAAATGAAAAGGGTGCACCTAACAGAAGATACTATACTACTAGAATAGAGGGCCAGTAAGCAATAGGCAACCCTAGCTACTAGAATAGAGTATAAGAGGTCAAAAGCCTTACCCAAAGCTTCAATCCTTCCCTTCTATAGCCGGCCTCGCGCATGAAAAACGTGTGCCTTATAGAGTAGGGCTAGGCCACAAATACCTTGCCAAACCATAGCATAGACAAGGGTTTCGCCAAAGGCGACATTCCACCGCATCAATATTAAAGGAAAGACTGGACTTCCATTAACGGGAGCGTTCTGCTGACGTATTCAGTCATAAGCTCGGAACATTCTACCATATTGAATTTGGAAGTTGGTCTTTCCGATCAGGACGAAAGAGAAAGGAGGGTCTAGCAAGTCAGGCGCAGTAATCGAGTAATCCGTACAAGCTCTTACGAACCACATTTCATACTCAAGCATGGCTTCAAGCCAATGGCGAACCATAGACTGCTCAAGTAAGAGAAGCGTGTCTTCATCTAACTTAGACTGAAGATCGCTACACAGACGGGTAGCAAAATCCCAATCGGGACGACACGATTCCAATAACATACCGCGAATCATACCCATTTGATAAGGGGAGGCTAAGAAACCTTACGGATATCCTAGCTAAAATTCAAACAGTATGGGTCTTATACCACTAGGAGAGAAGGCTACCAGGACATGGCGAAACCACTGTCTTGAGTAGTAAGGAGAAAAGTTCTCCGGGCGAGAAGAATACCAAACCGCCCCCCGAAGTCTAAGAGAGACTTGCAGAGAGCTGACTCCTACTGACTTACACACTGGCATCCATGCAACAGCATGACGTGCCGCACGAAGCATTTTCACACTAACGGGCGACAAATCAAATCACGGTCGCATATACGAAAACGCTTAGCGAATTCGCAGCCACCAATGTCCGATATCAAAGACTTCGGTAAAGAAATCTTGACACCAAGTGCGTTAATCACATTTTGATAGACATCAGCCACACGTGGATCCGCAATGACGATATCGTCACCGAGGAGAGCATACTTACGGAATACCCGAGAGGGGTATACTTTATCCGCACAATACCATAGAACAAAATGATGGCATAGTGCGAAGAGAGGCCAAGAAGACAGAAAACCCAAGGATTGTCCAGTTGCAAAACGTACAAGCCGAGAAAGTTTCACTTACTTCCGCTCCGAGTCATTGAAGTGAAGCGGGCTTCAAAGCTTTAATTTAAGAGCTAGGCTTGCTGCTGGGGTTGCCAATATTGAAGAGCTCGGCCTTTAAGAAAAGGGATTACAACAACTCAAAGGTGAAAGGGAAGTTTCTTCTTGAACATCGGTTTTCAGTCTAATGTTAGATGTAATTGTAATATCTTTTTCTTATTTTTAGTTGAGAAAACACCCTCTTTTGGGCATAATTCCCCATTTCTAGCAAACTAAGGCAAGCTGCTTATTTGTCCTAAAAAGGGGTTTTCCTAACTCCCAACAGGGCATTCATTCGTGAAACCGCATATGCCTCTTCCTTCCTTGGACTAGCTTAGCGAAACGGAATACAGCCTTTATAACAATAACAGCAGCCTATTCTATCGCGGAGTGAAGTCAAGAGATGGGGCTTCAACTAGACAGGTCGACCAGATTACTTGCTAAAGGAATGCCCACGGGAATATAAAAGGTAGGACTCCTTTTTATTTCATTTCGAAAACAGCAACATGCTTTAGATGTAAAGGAGATCAAAAAAGCAGCTAGTGCATTTCTAAGGGACAATGAAGTGATTCGTTCAAGCGCCTGCACCATCTTGGAACCTTTTTTCTGAGCGACAGTAGAGTCTCGGACGCTTTAGAGACTACTGCATCTCGCTCTTATTATACAATAAAAACAAAAAGAAAGAAGAATGGTTGCCCTGCCTATATGATCATTCAGATAGGGCTCGAGGTCTTTCTGATGGCTGCGCTCAGCCTAATGTTATTTACGTTAACCCTTTTCTTTTGTCCCGCAACTGTGGAATTGTCTCCCTGTGCCCTTGAAAGCACCAGAGGAAAGGAGAAGCTATGAGGTGCTCCACGGGACTGCTTGATGAAGTCTTCGTCCTACATCCCAAACAAGAGGGTCAAGCTATACCCATGCTAGCCTCACAAGTCCCTGTTCCGATCATGCCACTGCTCTTCCCCGCCCATGCGGAATACCCCCGGTCGGTTCCACCGGGTAGGACCATAACCTGGTTGAGGCTCTTTTATTTCTATGATATTTTGAAAACTTCGACCTTAGCCTTTCCCGATGCCGATGACAGCCTCCCCGATCTCTTAGCTCCCTACTCATACTACGTAGGGGGAGTGTCCATTTTTCTAACGCCAAGGACTCTATTTCTAAAAACTGCTCTTTAACTATACCGCTCCAACTGATAGAAGTTCTTGCTCGGGAATAAATATCTGTTGGAGTTCGAGTGGAAGGCACTTGCCCGATTCAAGTACACTAAATGCGGTATCAATAGATGGCCAACCAACTTCGTAGCTCGATCTTATACTTTTTTTATAGGTAACGGATTTCGACTTACACAAGTCGGGAGATTCCATTCACGAAGGAAGTCTTTGAAAAAGAGAATGCGAGACAGAATTGGTTAGTTGTCCAGTCCAGTTTGGTATCCGAATCTCCCGTCTCTTTTTAAGCCGTGATTCTTGCCTTACAAGAGCTGCACTAAACAAATGGAAAAGCTCTACCCGAATGCGAATGTTCATATATCATATAAAAGGAAGGGTCCGAAGGAGAAGAGAGAGCGGTGGACAGAGTGGTTTGGGCTCCCCTACTTCCCCGATTGGAGAAAAAGCAGTGCAGTTGCGCGGTTGTCTTTGATCGAGCAACGGCACGAGCAAGCGAAGGAAATGGCTGATTAACCCCAACCACCTCCTCACTAGGAAATCTCTCTTCTTCAAAGATTATTCCATTGGTAGATTTCGTTGAAGAAAGAAATGAATGAATCCTTTTTTGGTAAAATGGTAGAATAATAGATTTCCGCTCACCTCGTGTACCTATCTATTCCTCTTTCTCTGCCTCAACAGGTACCACAGCAACTGAAGCAGGAGGTCTGAAACAAAGCTCATCAAGTCAAGTCGCAAGCAGCAAGTTCAGAAAGGAAGGCCCGCCTACCAATCAAAGAGAGCCTGAAGCCTTCGCTCGTTGCTTTGCATCCGCCGTCTCTTGCTGGGAAGCTGCTCCAAAACCGTAGCTTACACCCTTCGATCCACTTCCTAGTCCAATCCCATGGACTACTCTGAACTCTTGCTTGATTCTTTATTCCCCTGTCTGATTCTATAAAAGTAGCAAAACACTCCTTTAACAAGTCATTAATGGTCCTTTTCTCTAATCTAATATACGAAAGAGAACTTATTTTAGTAATATCGTTAAAATAATACATATAATTCTCTTCAGCTTCTGGATATCGTTCATTCTTGGTGTAATAGTTTTTCATTCCCTTGTTGTTCTGTTCTTGGTATATTATTTGATAGTTTCATTCCCTTCTATCTCTAACTATCTATGAGAAGTTTTTCATAGCTCGTACTAACAAGAGAGAGGTTAAGAGAAGAGTACCGACTAGAAGTAATACACCCTTATTTTGATTTGATTCTTCTTCTATTTCCCCTCTCAGATTGATTGGTTTGAGGATTCAGACGAGAACATTGAACAAATGATTCTAGGGTTTGAGGTTGAACCCTGCCTCTATCCAGGGAGGAAAAGCACTGCTTGTCACATGACTTCGACTTTTTTCTAGGAACAACAATGCTGCTCCCACCTGCTAACAGCACCATAAAGATGCGGCTGATGTACGTATGTAGCCCTTGCGTCGATCTTACCTCCGCTGCCTGCCCGTACGCGGGTCGACTCACAAGAAATGCAGCTAGCTCGCCAACAAACTGTTCATGTTTGAGTTTGTTGGCTTGCTCTTGCTTCATTGTTATTTAGACACTACCTGAATTTACTTACTTGGTAGCCTACGTGAGTATCCGGATGGATAGAGACCGATCCCTTTCTACATACATAGCCCCACCCCCAGATACATACATACTTTTCTTCCTTTCCTGAATCTTAGCTCTTCTCTTTCTTATGTATTCTTACTACTATTACTTTCTTTATAAATCAAAATCGGGCCGGCTTCTTTTAACCGTAACGTATTGGGGTCGTACGCCTGGAACAAGAGGGGTCGTCGTACAATTTCGGCGATTACAAAAGGAGTATATCCCTCTCCCTTAGTGTCTTTCCACTTCCGTCGTTCAGGAACAAACACTTCGCCTAAGTCTTTTGAATCCCGGCCCGGCTTTTCCCCACTAACTAATTAAGTTTACGACCACTGAACAAACTTGGTTGACGAAGATGGTTTATGCGCCGCTAATGTAGCGGCTTGTCGAGCATTTGACAAACTCACACCATCCATTTCAAATAGGAATTGTCCCGTGGACACACGAGCAACCCAACCCGTAGGATTTCCTTTTCCTCTTCCCATTCTTACTTCTGTTGGTTTCCCAGTAATAGGGTAATCCGCGAGAACTCTTACCCATATCTTACCATTTCTTCGGAATTGTCCGCTCATAGCACGATGGAAGTGTCCGATTATAGCCCGACGCGCTGCTTCAATGGCTCGATATGAAAGACGACCAGCTCTACAACTTTTAGTACCATATCTTCCAAAACCAAGTTGTGTACCGTCCGGTTTGCAACGCCTACTACATCTGCCTTTACGATATTTACTATATTTCGTACGTTTCGGATATAGCACGTCCCTTTTTTTTTTTACTATATGAAATCCACACTTTGACACCTGAGATTCCGTAACGAGTAGATACTTCCGCAGGAGCATAATCTATTTTCTGGTTAAATACATTACGAGATGTTTTTCCATACTTTCCGCATTCAGTTCTAGCTATTTCTGCACCTTCTAATCGACCTGAACAACATATACGGACCCCCTCCACCCCCTTTGTCATTACTAATGGAATATCCTTCACTATTTTACTAAAAATGGAACGAAATGATCTTGTTTTGTTCCTCGGTTGAAAAGAGATGTCTTGAGCAATCGGAGAAGCACTTTGATAAACAGATTTTATCTTGACCGATTCAATTAAGGTATTAGTGTTTGTTCTATTAGACAACAAAGATCGCATTTTTTTCACTTCGTTCAAATAAGAGTTGTACCCGTACGGAATTCTTCTCTTTCTCAGTATGATCTCTATCATCATCTCTATTCCCTTTATCAATTCTCCTATCCTACCTAGGTCTATGAATTTCTCTATCAATTCCATTACCTTAGCCTTACTCATGAGGTTCCAACATTTTATCCTTGATTTACCTAGGAGTTGTTCCCGGGCATCCTCAAAAAAAAGGTTATTATACACCCCAACCCCATCCCTTGGAAAAAAAAAGGTAGCACCGAAGAAAGGAAAGAGCGAGGTGGTGGTTTTTGTTGTTCCCGCGAAGCGAAGATCATTTGCTTGGCGAATGAAGTGGGTCAACCTCTTTTTGGCTTCGGCCAAAGACTTTTTCTCGCTGGTCGAGCTTTCTACAAAAAAAGCGATGCGAGAACGTATTCTCTTATCTAAGCTTCTTTCCTGTGCATTAGCTCTCCCCATCGTAGATGGTTCAGCTACGCCCGGTGCCACGAAATGATTGAGAACCACGACGGGGTCGAAATTGATTTTGTTCTTTGTATTCAATAAGTATTGCATGACCAAATAATTCAAGGAAGGGCGCACTGCAGGGAGGGTCTTTTTAAGTAGATGACTCGTCGGGCCGTTGGAGCGGGACTTCTTTGGGAAAAAGAACTTGAATAATTTCGTTTTTCTGAAGGAGTCATCGTTTTCTATCAGGAACGCTATGTCATTTACAACCCCGGCGTATTTCGGATGCTTGAAGGCCCCGCTGACCCGAAGTGATTTAGAAATATTCTTCTTTATCGATGGTGATCGGTCATGGTATGCATAGCGTTGCTTCTTTTTCGGCCAAATCCTGATTTCGTTTTGCTTCTCCCGATCGTCGAGCCTGATCGAATCGACTCTTTTCCCTGCCCCCCGGCCTCTCACTTCCTTTCGTTCTTCTTCTATACCGTCGTTTGAATGAAGACACCCGATCGGCCCGACTTTCCCAAATGCCCACCACCGGGCCTTCCCCTTTCCGGGTCTGGATTTATCGCGTCGTTTCAGTCGTCGTGGTCGACGGGGAAGAAAGAAATGAATGAATGTTCTTTTGGGAAAATGTAGAATAATACACCTACCGAGACGAAAGCCAAAGGTGAGTCTCGTAGGTGGACGTATCGAACCGAAATAAGATCTCAGATTGACATCTTGATACACTGATTTACCATAATAATAAATAGAGTCAATGGTGACTCCGCCGTGGGAAGAGACGCTTCCTTCTTGCGGGAGGCTTCCATTCACCAGCGCAGACTAAAAGTGCTCTCCGAACCGTGCTGGATAGTCGCCCATCACACGGCTCTCAAACCCAACCTGTGGTGGATCCCGGGAGACAAAGTCAAAGCGCTTGATCCTTTGCCCCATACTTTGAGATGCTCCTCCTCGCCGATCAAGGCCATTAAGGTCGTTCTAGGCTTTTCTTTAAGCCGCTATCGTTTGGTTCGGATAAGTCAAGTCCCTTCGCTCAGGTGGTCTTCCCTTATCTTCCCTAACGTTCAGAGTTGTTCTGATTTGAAATGAGAAAGGAGCACCGGCCGAGCGCCATGAATGAATAAGAAATTTACAGCAGAGAGAATCAATGATTCTTTTTCGACTGAGTTCTAGCTAGTAACATGTCGATTGCAGGAGGTTGGTAAGAACTGAGGGACAATGCCCCCCTAACTTAAGTGGGCCCACCAGCGAAGCAACTGGTACTTGCGGGGGGCGGTTTGGTTTCGTGCAACGCCCTCGCAGCAGGAAGAGGCAGTTGTCATTTGAAAGGAAAGGCCTTTAGTTTTGTATAGGGCGGCGTTAAGCACCTGCCCACCCTGATGAAAAAGCCTATATATTAGTAATAAGCAATCAAAAAAGAGCGCTAACGCGCATCCCTTTTCTTGCTTTAGTTTGATTGCAGCTAGCGCGCTTGACTAATATAAATAATAGAAAGGGTAAAGGTTCTTCTCCTGTTTTACGAATCTACAAAACTCTTTACTGAGCGAGACTCCATCCATATCCCTACTAGTGGTTATTCTTTTTTTTTTTCCATTCTATCATTTGTTTGACAGCTTAAACTAGGCTCCACTTTAGATTTAGATAGGGTTTTGGTCTTAATCTAAATAGGTCAAGGGCGCGTCGGAACGATCGGTAGCTGCTTAGTCTCATCCGAGAGTATAATCTCCTTTTACTGCTTTTTTTTTCTTTGAAAAAAAAAAAGAAGGGGGTCGATTTAGGCTCCTTCCCTTCCACTGCATAGCTGCGCTAGCAGGTACTACGAGCCCTCTGTCCCACGCATCTAACCAGCTCGCGTGGTTCACCGGTTCCACCGAAAACTCTCATTTATTGAAGCGGAGCATAGTGCGCTTTAGGCGCCGAGCGAGAAACGTCTCTTCTTTCGTTTCGGTTTATTCACTGATCTGAAACTTAGCACTTCTTTTCTTATTGATTCCAGGGGCGGCGGCATTATTGAATGAAGTCTATCCGAACCGAATTAGCACTTCTCAGATCAGGCTAGGCCTCTCCAGCTGAGCTGGGCGCCGGGCCCCTGAATGCGCTAGCGATTGACACATAGGGGAGTGGTTGCCCGGGTTTCTCCGCCTGGTATCCTGCACCTCGCGTTCATGATATCTACATTCAACTGTGCCCCAGAGACACGGTCGAAGCACGCCCACTCAGTGGGCTTCTTTCACGACATGCTCTAGTCCTGGGTGTCTTCCAGTGGTCTTCTAGCCTTAGAAGAAGTCGTGTCCGCCCCGGACATCTGCAACGTCCTCCCACACCTTTTTTTATATTTAATGGGACAAACTGAAGGAAAAGACTGACCCATTCGGTGACTTTCGCGGTCGCCCTCACTGAACCAACTTGAATCTGAACTACGATTCAGATCAAGTCTTACCGAAATCGGATTTCCTTTTCGCGCCATATGTGCTTAGACTTTACTTTTTCCCCTTTTTTCTTCCCGGTCCAATATTTGTTCTCGAAGGTCTTCGTTTCCGTGTAGAAGCAAACTCTCCAAATTTATGACCAACCCTTCCTTCAATAATCTTACAACGAACAGAAGTTTTTCCATTGTAAATTCGTACGGAGCAATCAACGAATTCCGGCGAAATAGAAGATCTACGTGACCAAATTTTCCTGTTCAAAAGAAGATCCCTCTTCTTCTTCATTCTCAAGAGGAATGCATCAACAAAACTGCCCTTCCATATAGATCGTCGTGGCATGAACTCAGAATTTCTTACCTTCGATTCCGCCCTTCAGGCTAGCTCCTACTCCTACTCCCTCGACTCCTTCATCCTCGTTGGTCCTTTTGACATAACACTCTCGGCTGCCTCCGGTCCGGTAGGTCGGTCGCCCTCTAGCCGGTGACTAGCTCCGCTATGGAGCTACGTGTACACCGCCACGTCGAGACTCTCTTTCGAAAGTGAGATCACCACCGGCTTGTTGAAGAAGGAAAGATCACTCCTAAATGCAGCCGTGATCTTATATACGATACCACCAGACGCGCCTTGGTACTTCCATCCACTAATCAAGGCTAGTGGAGCGAAGGGAGCCAAAAAGGTGAGCGCCCCTACGCGAGCCTTATTGAAAATGAAAAGGCCCCTTACTATAGAAGGGGTGTTAGCGCTTTA
>JAWZTD010000048.1:5853576-5867300 GCA_035221335.1 Echites panduratus
CACACACACACACACACACACATACACATATATATTATTTGACTTATTCCAATTTAATGAATAGATTTTTAAATAAAGATTAGCTAGTCTCTTAGATGAAAGAGTTTTTACAGTAATTTTTTCTTTTTTGTAAAGTGCTTTCAAATATAAAAAATTATTTATTTGATATATGGTATCTATCTGTTGCATATATTTAAAGTAGACTTTCTAAAAGAATGAGGGCTCACTTAGTTCTTAAATTTTGAAGCATGCCACATGAAATTTATAAGATTTTTTTTTTAAAAAAAATATTCATATTCAAAAGTAATCTTTTATAATAGTTACACTAAACATAAAGCAATTTAAAAATGTTGTTTAGGTTAAAAGTCACATGTTAGAAGTTTTTTTTTTCTTTTTAAATATATTCGGTATACAACTAGTTAGATTCAATCTCGACCTCCCCTTAAATGAGAATATGTCAATTGAATAGTTCTTAATGATATCTTAGAATTGATTAATATTAATAGTTACCTAAAGTCATATTGTGACTTACATTGAATCACTTCATAAAAATACATTAAAAAAAATTAGGGTTTCTGCCCTTGCAATGTTAGGACTTTTTTTGTAATATATATTAAAAATATTTTAATACTTTTTAAGGGAAAAATTACAATTACTTTTCCTAACAGTATAAGAAAAAAACTTATGATTTTTTGTGATTATTATATTGAAAAATATCTCTATTTATACTTATATAGGACTATTTATATAGATAGGATGTGGCTATTCTATGTAACAATTAATTTATCATAATTTACTAAAAAATAATAATTTTCAATTAAAAACTTTATTAAAATAATAAGTGACTCTTCAGTTGAGTTCTATTTTTTAAAAAAATTATGAAAAATTATATTCATTGAATAACTTTGTTTTAGTTTAATAGTTTATAAAAGGTTACATTCATTGAGTATAAATATATATAAAAAATTAAATATGAAGCCTATTAATCATGAAAGATTATTATCAATGAGCATTAAGAAAAAAAATAAAATATGACAGATTATGATGGTTAAATATAAAGTTATATTTATTAAATACGAAAGATTATATTGATTGGATCTGAATAATGTTTCTTCATTAATATCTAAATTTTCAACAAAATAAGAGGCTTCTTGAAATTATAAGATTTCAAATTTCTCAAGCCTCTAGTTGATCTTGAGGTTTTTGTTTCAAATAAATAAATATATATATATATAATAGATCATAGATGTACCTTTCAATGAGACCCATGAATAAATATTCCACTTTTTTTTATATATATTTGACTTGATAAAGATTACAAGAGTTCACATGGACCCAATCCATATTAGAATTTTTCAAAAGACTCTTATGTTTCAGGAAAACTTTGACACGAACATGGTCCTTATGTGGGGACATGGACATTAGGGGTCACATGCAGCAATTGTCATAAAAAGTCCCTCAAAGTAAATAGAGATGTTTTTTGGTCACAAAAATTCATAAAGAAATATTTATCAACATTTTTATTGATTTTTTAATTTTGAGAGAGAGAGAGAAAAAAAAAGGTCATTTCAATCTTATTCCACTCAAAATCTTCTTTTATTCTTATTTTTAATTGTAATTATAGTTTAAGATATATTATAAAAAATATAAATATATCACACGACTTGAACCTTGTGACTCACATTGAATCAGGTTATAAAAATATTTCAAAAAATACATGTACCTCTCAATGAGACCCCAAATAATAACACTTCATACATATACTTGATCTAATATGAACCACAACGGTCCACGTGGACCTAGTAAATTTTAGAATTTTCCAAAAGACTCATATATTTTAGGAAAATTTGGAAAGGTATAGGGGCTTAACTAACAATGTGGCCATCAAATTTGTCACTTTTTTTAGTTTAGCCATTCAACTATAAACCAGTCAATTTATCCATTATATTTTATATTTTTGAACAATGTTAGCCATTATAAAATCAAGTCATTCTATGATGGTTTGATTAAATAATAGTCATGAATATAATGTCACTGGCTTTAAATATCATTAAAATTTTTCATATTGGCTAAAAGAATCTTTTTGAATTTCTTCTTTTATCTAATTTTTTATTGACACATAATTAGAATGATATAGTAAAATTTTACATTTAATTTAACCAAAAGAGAAAATTTTAGTGACATGTAAAGTTACATAATATTGTTAATAAAGATTGATTATATTTGTAATTGTTATTCTATGAAATAATCATATGGTGGTTAAAATGTCTTATAATGCAAAGTATAATGATTAAATTGATTGGTTTTATAGTTCAATGGCCAAACTGAAAAAAAGTGACAAGTTCAGTGATCACATTGTTGGTTAAGCCCAAGTACCTAGTCCTTATGTAGGGACATGAACCTTGTGATTCACATTGAGCTACATAATAAAAAGTCCCATACATGTCCTTTTTGCTTTTTTTTTTTACTTTAAATTCCACATTTACCTTAGTGGTTTGATATGAATTATAAGACTCATGTGTAAAGATATGAATCTATCTCCATAATAGACTTTACCTATATTTTATTTGAGAGGCATGTAAATCTATAAATAGAAATTTCTTTCATCACAAAATTTCATAAAACATATTTTTTTCAACATTTTTATTGATCTTTGAATTTTGAAAGAGAAAAAAAAAAGTCTTTTCAATCTTATTCCATTCAAAATGGTCCTTTATTCTTCTTATTTGTTTATTGCAATTCTAAAATAGTTTAAAATATATTATAAAAAATATTCAAGTATTACACAATATGAACCTTGTGATTCAAATTGAATAATGCCATAAAAGTATCTCAGAAAATACTTGTATCTTTTAATGAGACCCCAAATAATAATAGTTTTTTTTTTCACATACTTGACTCGATATAGACTACAAGAATTCACATGGATCGGGTTTACATCAAAATTTTCCAAAAGACTCTTATATTTTAGGAAAAATTGGACATGGACCTGGTCCTCAGGTGAGAACATGGACCTTGTGGTTTAGATTGAGTGACATCATAAAAAAATCTCACAAAATTTATGTGTATAGATATGACCTTGTGATTTATGAGAACATGGACCTTGTGATTTTCCAATAGTTATCTTTTTGGATATTTAAAGGTGATTTTATCTTTTCAATTCATTAGTTTACTCATCTAATATTTATTTTTTTTAATATAATGCATTTGCTTTGGATGTAATGTATTATATAGGGAGAAAAAAACTAATTATTTTAAAATAATATTTCAAAACATATTTAATTATTCAAAAATTAAATGATGAGATAAAATTTTATTTAGTTATTTTAATTATTTTAAAATGATATTTAGTTCAAATTTAAAAAATCAACTAAAAATGATCATCACCAGCAATTAAATTTAAATGCTTACATAAATACTTAAGTTGATAACCATTTAATCTGTGAAGCATAAACCACTAAATGCATGCAAAAAATTAAGGCAGATAATGCATGAGGACCAAAAAAGATTTAAAAAAATGATAATTTACCTTTTAAAATTTCTAAAATACTCTTCTTTGATTAGTTAAAAAACTTTCTGAAACTTGTTTTCTGGTTATTTGGATCAATTGTATAAAAAAAAATCTAAGATAAAAGATAAAAAAAAAACTAAAATAAAATGATATGGATCAAAGTTACCAAAAAAGAATTGGTGGAAGATAAAAAATAAAATAGAATAAATTTGCAAAAATAGTAAAAGTAAGGGACTAAAAGTATCAATTTTTCTAGTAAAGTGTCACGTGGGACCTATATATGATATGCACCCTTTTTATTGAAGATGACCGACCTTCAACAGCTATATATGTTTGAGAGATAGCAATGACCAATGAGCTATGTATAATCTTTAGCTCCGTGTTTTTTGAACAGAATGGGCGGGTCGATTTGACTGGTTGGACCGTCGGTCATTAAACTAGTTTGATTTGAGACATCAGATGGTTTTTCTTTAAAAACCATTCTCTATCATTCAAACAGGTATGGAAAGGCCGGATGGATCAATAAACCGATCAACTGGCCGGTTCAACATCAAATTAGATGAGTTTTTGAAAAATGTAAATTGGGTCCAAATTTAAATAGAAATCTTTAATATATTCTAACATTAGTTTATTTTGCAATCAAATTGTAAACCTAGTCATTTAATTATCTTAAAAATGAAAACTTTTACTCAAAATATACTTCAATATGATATGCAAAAGAAATAATGACCAAGAAAATTAACCAACATTAAATGTTATCAAATTTAAATCAATATAAATTAGTTATTTTAATTTTTATTTATAAAAAATATTTGGTTAATACCATTTAGTTTTAATTTTTAATTATAGTTGAGTGTTTATTCTATTATGAAATATGCATACCTTTTATTATCAATACATTTGAGTATTTATAAAAAGAATATAAAATAATTTTTATTTTTAATTATAATATTATCGGTTTAATTGTGGTTGAACCATTAAATAGTAAATAGGTCAATTTTTCAATTTCATGTCATGTCCGATTTTAAAAACATTACTTTAGTATTCGTCTCTTTTTTTTTATATACTATAGTAGATGGTTCATGGATAGTAAATACTTCATTTTGATTATTTAAATTAAATTGCTAATGAACCAAAGTGGAAAATTGATAAATTTAGTCGACAAATTTCAGGATTTGGTGGATATGGTCTATGGTCTCTAAATTATTATTTTGATTTTTGTGTGGGCTATTTTCTCATTTTCGGTGTAATCCAACTTGCTCCCCGAGATCATAACCATCAAATATTGAAATTTTATTGACTGAACTCATCAAAATTTTCACTTGATTTCATCGAAAGGTGACTGGATTTATTCCAAAAATGAGAAAAAAGACTATAATCATAATTTGAAAAAGTTCTAGGACTAAAAAAATAAAAATAAAAATTTGGAAACCTTAATCACCAAAACCAGAAAACTTTAGGGACTAAATTCATAAATTTTCCAACCAAAGTTCTTTTCAGTTCTAAAATTGGATTACATTGAAGTTTGTCTCAACCCTCAAACAAAACAAACTTTATTTTCGAACGAGAGTTCGATTTTAAAGACATGACAAGCTCCAGTATGAATTAATTCATTGAAAATAAGGATACAATAAAGACCCCAAATCCTAGTTTAAAAGGATTTTTTTTCTTTCTCTTTTTGGTAATAATAGAAGAATACTTTAACTGATTTTAAATCTTCTAACTCACGATACTTCTTTCTTTTGAATTTGAGTATCCTATTTCTATCCTGAATTAATTGTATAAAATTGAATGTTTCAATGAATATATAATAATAAAATTAAATACAGGAAAGGAACAAAAAAGAGAGAATGGTTGAAATGAGAAACAAAGGAAACGTCCAAAGGATAAATTCTTCGATCTCATCTTCATCTTCAATCAATTTTCTTCCTTCCTTCCAAGTTAGAGACACACAAGGCTGACTCATCCACTTTTGGTGATGAGTCCATCTTCTCCCCCAACCTTTGTTCTCATCTCATGGCATTAATATATATATATATATATATATATATATATATATATATTTATAAGAAGGAGACCTTTTGAATCCACGAAGATGGTTTAATTAGTATTTTGCAAGGAAACCTATCTCTCTCATCTCCGGCAACGTTGGACTCGCATGCAATAACCCCAAGGTAAGGTTCGCCAGACCCGTCATCTCATTTTACTATGTTGTAGTAGTTTTTTCTTTTTCTTTTTTGTTGTTCTTTCATATAGGGATATTTTTTGAAAAATAATTTTCAAAAAATAACTTTAATTTAGTATTTGATAAAATCAGTCCAAATGATTTATAAATAGAGACGAAAGGAGTACTATAATTTCACACTGCCTTCTATGATCTCCTTTTTATATTGTGTATATGAAAATAAATGTATCACTCCTTTTGTCTAGATTTGTTATCACCATCTTCATAATAGATAGCTTTTTTTCTACCTTTACTTGTCCAAACGTTCTACCATAAGAAAGATATAAATTAATAATTGATAAACAAAATGAAACATTTCATATGGGATGAAGAGAGTATTTTTTTTTTTTTGTAAAAAAAAGATACTATTAAAGACTGAACTAGAGTCAATATTAATGTGATAGGAAATTTGTTACTAAAGATAGAGAGATATTGGATTCGACATCGAGAAAAAGCCCGTCCCATCTTCATGTTCTATAAAAGAAAGGGATGAAATAGAAAGTATTAATCCTTTCCCGTGTTTGATATTTAATGGATTATTTAAAATTGGATTTTTCAAAAAAAAATTATGAGATTTAAAGAAAAAATATAGATATATTCAGTTTTAAATGGAGAAAATATTATCAAATTGAATTCACATTACCTGACGATAATATATTAAGAGAATTTTTAAATTTAAAATCTTCAAAATTTTATACTCCTTCCATCTTCATCTCTATTAGGCATTTTACTGGTTTTTACTAATATTACTTTTGTCTCTTTTTTCTTAGATATTTTTATTAATTTGATTAGCATATAAATTAAGACATTTAAGATTAAAAATTATTAACTTAATTTTAATAACATGCCAGCTAAATAACATATAAATAGTAGGAGAGAGAGAGTATATTGTTTAGATACTCCTTTTATCAACCAAGAAACTTATAAGATATTGAATAGTGTACGGAAGGATTATTTTGTATGGTCCGCAAAGCCATACGTCGAAAAGGAACGATGAACTTGGCTCAATATGTAAATGCAAACAAAATTGGGGCAATGGTAGTTTAGGAAAGCACTCATCAGGTAGGCCTAAGGCAGAATAGAATTCCATATCTAATGCACAAAAGACTTTCTATACTATTTACATGTTAGAATTCAGTTTTATAAAATTTTTGATATGGAAATTAATCTCATCATTTTTTTTTAAGAAAAATATTTAATAAGATGTCCACATTTAAATATTCATTAAGTACAAATATTGATTTGATTGTATTAATATTTTAGTTAATGAATAACTAAATTTATTGTTCTTCTTCATAATATATATTAAAATATTTTAAAATTTTAATTAGTATTATAAGTATTATATGAAGAAAGTTGAATTATTATTATTATTATTTTAAATCTTTCTTATCCTGAGATTAGAAGACGTTTGGCAGAGAAATAAATAATTAAACAAATAATTAATTATTCTAAAATTATTGGATGGGGATCAAACCATGAATTTTTCAGTATTTTATTTAAATAGTCTCTGCTTCAATCCATAAACAACACTATCCTATAAAAAAAATCAATGGGATAAAGAGTTTTAAGCTTGCACGAGTGGTTTTCTTGGCTATTGTATGGTATAGATTGGATTTTCTTAATAAGGCTTAGCGTTAGAGTTTTAATTTGTTTAGTCAATGAATAAATAAATAAATAAATATTTAAAAACTTTTGCCCAAGTATTTCTTTTTTCATTTTTATGGTAAGGATGAATAATAAGGAAAGTAAACCGAACTCCCCCCACTGTTATCTCCAACTCTCATTGCTCATTCGGTATGATCCTCAATGAAAAAAGAAGCAGTATAATAATTATCTTTAAATTAATAACATTGGTGTTTTCTTATAATACATAGTATTAAAATATTTAGAAATTTAATTAATACAATATAAATAAAATCATATTTTTTGTAATGACTTTTTAAAAAAAATATATATAAAATAATTAATAAAAAAGAAGAAGTTAGAAGGACACTTCCTTTTGTTATGAATTTTAATAATTGTCAATTTATAGAATTATTTGTTAAATAAAGCATTCATACCAGACTTTTAACTTAAGTAATTTTTAGTTATTTAATCATTTATAAAATGTTATAGTTATTATTTCATAATTATGAAAGATTACATCCATGAATGAAGACATTTTGTATAATAATTGTAAAAATATAATAAAAAATTTACTACGTAATTTAAAAAAAACTGTATGGTAAAATGTTTGGAGTGCATTTACGTTTTATTTATCTCGAATTTTTATTCATAGAACCATTTCTTTGGAAACTTTATGACTGAAGATAAAAATTTTTCTTCAGGTAGAGACAGAGACTGGGACCTGTGGTGGTTAAGTCTTTAAAATGCAATTCTCCTGTGCCACGTTTCTCTGAACATGCCGTGGTCTGTCATTATCTCTTCTGTGTTTCTCGGGCAACATAAATTGAGAATAGCAGACGTACTTCTTGAAAGGAGGGAAAAACTTGTAGCCAAGGACGGAAAAGAAAACCACCACAAATAAATTTTTTCTTAGTTTAGACAGACGTGTGTTGTTTGAGGCTTCAAAGTTGCTACTCTCATTCTCCTCTGTCACTGTCTCTACGGATTAAGAAGAACGACCGGCGGAATTTCTTGAGAGGGAGAGAGACTGAGAAGGAGGAGAAAGGGATGAGTCAAATTCAAGAACAGGTTGCAGATAATAAAGGAGGGCAAGAATCAGAAGTGCCCACAAACATTACCATTAAAGGCCTATTGAGGCTGCTGATGGCTAATGTTGATTTTGATAACGGAAGAAGATTGATTTCTTTGGGTCTTGGAGACCCAACTGCTTATTCTTGCTTCAGCGCCCCTGGGGTTGCTCAAGAAGCTGTTGTGGATGCCCTTTGCTCTAACAAATTCAATGGTTATCCTCCAACTGTTGGTCTTCCTCAAGCAAGAGAGTAAGTTTTTTTTTTTTTTTTGGTCTTTTCTTTGATTAGTATGAATTCTGGGTTACATAAAGTTGGGATTTTTCTTTCTGGCTTTCAAATTGGAATTCAATTGGTTTATATGGTTTTCCTATTCACATTCGTTTCTGCATGTGCCTTTTGTTTCTCAATTTTTGTTTTTAATCATTCCATTCCATGCATGAAGCTAGAATTGCATGCCAGAGTGGTTTCATTTATTTGTTTGTTTGCTTGAATTCTTGATGTCAGTCTTTTCATGATAGTTTTGGGATGATGATAGTTTTTGCTCTTTGCCTAATTTGTTAGTTCCTAGTCATTGTTCCTGATGAGACCAATTTTGTTGCCATGATTTGTTTGCCATAAAATTTAGATCAGGAATTGCTTGAATCTGCCAGAAATGTTTTGAGTAAATTCTCATTTTTAGGACTTCCTAACAAATTTGAAACCAATTGCTCCTTGAGCTCTATTGTTCGTCTTTTCATCTACGGCCCCTACCTTTGAATCTGATGTTGCTTCACTTCATTTGTAAATCCTGTAATTTCAAAATTGTTTGATTAATGTCGGTTCTGTGACAATTCTCTTAAGCAGATCAATTGCAGAATATTTGTCCAGGGATCTTCCGTACAAGTTATCACCGGATGATGTTTATGTAACAGCTGGATGCACTCAAGCTATTGAATTGGCATTGTCAATTTTGGCTCGTCCTGGCTCTAATATCTTGCTACCAAGACCAGGTTTTCCAATTTACGGACTTTGTGCTAGTTTTAGAAACCTTGAGGCACGTTACGTTGACCTGCTTCCGGATAGTAACTGGGAGGTAGATCTGAATGCTGTAGAAGCTCTTGCTGACCATAATACGATAGCAATTGTTATCATAAACCCAGGAAATCCTTGTGGTAACGTCTACAGTTACCGGCATTTGGAGAAGGTTAGCAATAGATATCCTCAGTTCTTTCGTTTGTATAGCTAATAATTTGAATTGCTTCTGATCACATTCTCTAGTTTGACCTTGGCAATACTGTGACTAGATTGCAGAAACTGCAAAACGGCTTAATATTGTCGTAATTGCTGACGAAGTTTATGGACACCTCTCTTTTGGGGCTAATCCTTTTATTCCGATGGGAGTTTTTGGATCAATTGCTCCAGTTTTTACTCTTGGTTCTTTGTCAAAGAGATGGTTAGTCCCTGGTTGGCGCCTTGGTTGGTTTGTTACAAACGACCCGTCAGGCATATTCAAAAACCCCAAGGTGTATTTCCTTCTTATTTAAAGAATGATATTTCATATTATGACTGCATAAATACCCTATACAATTGATCTCCAGAGAAATTACTCCGATTATTGAAATTTGTTTTTGCCCATCTGCCAAGGTTTGTAAGTTTTCATTAATGCATTATTTGTCCCATTTTGTGGAAATTCATACCCTAAGTTTGAAATTGATTTATGGTTCAGAAAGGAAAGGAGAGATGAACAACGAAGGCATAAATATGATCCTGAAAATTACTTAAATAAGATTTATTTTGCCTATTTCAGTTTATTGAACGGATCAAGAAGTATTGTGACATTAGTGGAGATCCGGCTACATTCATCCAGGTTTGCCTGCTCTAAATTATTGTAATGCTTACGGAAAGACATGCATATACGTACTGTGTTTACTTTTTGCCACTTTCGGAAACTTGGCTACATTGAACTAAAGTAGCCGCTGAAAGGATAATAAGCAAACTGGCATCTGTAGTAGAAATTTCAAAAACTTCCATAGAGAATTAACTTTTCTTATTTGGGGTCAAGTGCTAACTCCATGTTAATTTCGATGAAATGCTGTTTCTACAATGCCAAGTACCGTTATTTGAAATGGTCAAATTCACAATCTTCTTGAATCTTGTGGTTTTTGTGCTCAAAGTTGAGTGCATTCCTCAACCATTTACAAAATGAAATGCACATCATGAGCAATATTTATCAGCTTGAATTTTGCTCTTTTTTGTGACATAAATCTATCTGTTTCCCAGGCAGCAGTGCCTCGTATTATTGAGCAAACCAAAGAGTCTTTTTTCAGCAAGACCCTTTACATGCTGAAGCAGACTTCTGATATTTGTTATGAGAGAATAAAGGATATCCCTTGCATTACTTGCCCTTATAAACCACAAGGATCAATGGCTATGATGGTGAGCATTCAAAATGTTTAGCAAAGTCTTCTACATTACACAAAAAATGTCGTTGATACCTGTAGCTTCCTCAATTAATGATCTTTCCCTCTACATAGGTGAAAGTTAATTTTTGTCTCCTGGAAGATATCAGCAATGACTTTGACTTCTGTTTTAAGCTTGCCAAAGAGGAATCTCTTATACTCATGCCAGGTAAGCAGCCATTAACATAAAATCTGGATAAGAATTGGTTCATTGTTTTAGCAACATTTAAGGCAATTAGTCCTTCATGTGCATGGACTTTTATTTCTTGTCATATTCATATAATACAATCAAGAAATCAATGAACACATCTGAATATTTCATCAAGAAAATTACATTTTTGGGAACTTTATTCTTGTGTGGAGTTTGGATTCTGAAGCTGAATTCCTTCTTTTTCTTTTTTCCTTCTTCTTCTTTCCAGGATTGGCAGTTGGTCTGAAATGCTGGCTGAGGATTACGTTCGCTTCCGATCCGACAAGTCTTGAAGAGGGATTAGGGAGGTTGAAGTCTTTCTGCCAGAGACACTCCAAGAAACAAAGTTGATTCTGATGGTTCATGCCAAAGCCATTTCATGTTACAGTATAATAAATAAGATAAAGAACTTGCAGAAACATCATAATACTGAATAGCCATTTATTCATGTTCATGGTGAAAAAATTCTATATATTGTTCACTATGAAATGCTCAATGTGAAAGTGAAACTATATAAATATAAATTGATAAAAACCAATGTAGTTTATTTTGTCATCCTCTTTTTCTTTTCTATTTCCTTTATATATAAATATATAAATATATATATATATATAAATTTTTAACTAGTTTCAATCCTTAGCTAATTTCCTTGCATGGGACAGCTCTAATCTCCTCAAAATATTAATAGAATTACTTGTTAAAAAATACAACATCTCTTGACATTTGATTAGTTGAAATGAAATAGATAAGGAATTTATGAAATTTAAAGAAAAAAAATTTAAATAAAAAAGACAGATACATTTAATTTTAGATAGAGAAAATATTATCAAATTGAATTCACATTACTTGACAATAATATATTTAGTAAAATTTAAATTTTAAATCGTCAAACTTCAAAATTTTATACCCCTCTATCCCTATTAGGTATTTTATTAGTTTTTTTTATTATATTAGCTTTAGCTCTTTCTTTTTTCTAGATATTTTTGTTAGTTTGATTAAATTATAGTATTTTAAGAGAAAGGAATATTAGCTTAATTTTGATAAAATGACAAGTAATTACATATAAATAATGACAAAAAGAGTATATTGTCTAGACACTTTTTTATGACACAAGTACCAACATGGCCGTTGAGCTTGCACATTTTTTTTTTTTTCAATTTAGTAATTAAACTTCTAAATGTATCAATTTAATCATTTACTTATAGTAATTATCAATTGAACTTGCACTTTTTTCTTTCTTTTCAATTTAGTCATTAAACTTCTAAATGTATCAATTTAACCTTTTTACTTTTGGGAATTATCCATTGAACTTGCACCTTTTTTTTTCTTCTTCAATTAAGCCATTAAACTTCTAAATGAGTCAATTTAGCTTCAACGCACAACTCTTGAAAGCGAAATATTTTTATCTCATACTTAAATTACAACTTGGCATCCAACAAGGAAAAAATAAATGACATGAAAAAAAAGATGAAAATATATTAAAATGATGTTTACAAACTTAAAAAGGATTTTAACATTCTAGTTAATCCGGATTTTTGTAGGTATGACGTCATTGATTAGATGCAAGATATCTATGTGAATGATTTTATAGATTCTAAAGAGGGTTAAAAACTTTAGATAAGTCTTCAAAATGAACAGATGAAGGAGAAAAAAGGTCAGAGAATAACTCCACATTTTGGTTTCTTCTTTTTCTGTTGGATGTTTTAAATTTCAATTTCTATGTTAGATTTGGTGTTGTGGATATTTTATATTTGACATGGATAAAATTCTGATATGAACCTTACATCTTAGTTTTTTATCGTAAAGTAATTTCAATTATTCGGATTGACTTACGATGATCAAATTGATAATTTATACATAGTAAAATGATTAAATTGACGTATTTATAAGTTATGACTAAATTAAAAGGAAATAAGTACAAATTCAATGACAAAATTGGTAATTTTTATAAATAAAATAATTAAATTAAAACATTTAAAAATTTAATACTTTAATTTTAAAAAAATTTAATTTAATGATCATTCTTTTATCAACCATGAAACTTTTATATGTTGAATTGCGTATTTATGGATTATTTTTTATGGCCCACGAAGCCATAGGCCGCAAAAGGAAATATGACTTGGCCCAATTAGTTAAATGCAAACAAATTGGTGCAATTGTAGCTTATGTAAACACCCATCAGGTACGCCTAAGAAGAATAGAATTCCATATCTAATGCACAAAAGAGTTTCCATACTATTTACGTGTTTTAATTCAGTTTTATAAAATTTTCGATATTTTTTTTCGAATAATATTTAATAAGAAGCCTTCAGTAACTTTTGATTAAATGTATTGAAACACTGAAAAAAATAACATCACCTTGATTTTAGTAAAGCGAGTGAAAGGTTATTAATTGAGAATAAGAAAAATAAAAAAGAAAATTAGTTAATAAGGTTATTTTGGTATTTTACTTTACAATTACTCCTCCTTGAAGAGGAAACTATGCTATATTTTGGAAAAAGAAAAAATAGAAACTTATATCATCTTTATGGGACACAAGAAATGTATCCTTTTTAAAATTTAAAATAAATATTTTATTTCAAAGAAAATGAATATAGTAAAAAGACAAGGTGAGATATATGATTCTAAATGAATTAGTTTCGGAATTTGGTAGAGTAAAACA
>JAWZTD010000048.1:5872128-5893056 GCA_035221335.1 Echites panduratus
GTTAACGAGGTACCCTCCAGAGGTGCCTCAGAAGTAGCCAAATTTCATTGGTGAATTTATGCACATGAGATTTTTTTTCTCTTTTCTTTCTTTCTTTCTTTCACAGGAAAAAACAATATTTCTTTGCTCTTCTTTTTTTCCACCTTAAAAAAAATTAATTTTTTCTTTTATTTTAACTACACAAGCTTCTTCTTAGTCTTTTTTTTTTTAAATTATTTTTTAAAATTTTTGAGCTATAGAATATTTAACGTCTTGATATTTTTGTTTTTATTTTCTAATTACAAGAGAACTTTAGAGTTCTAAATTTAGTGTTAAAAACAGAAAATAAAATATATAGTTTTCGAGAGGATAAGTTTTGAATGGGGTTATGATTTTTACTATTATTTACTTGTTTTATTTCAATCTTGATGATTATCCATTTTAGTTTGTATTTGGATGTAATAAATTATGTATGATGTCTTTCAGCAATAAAATTTTAAAAAATTATCAAAGTTTAATCATTCAAAAAATCAATTAATTTGAATATTAATTTATTTATAATTAATTTAAAATAATTAAATATTTTAAAAATTTTAATCTTAAAATATATCCTTTTTTATAATAAAGTAAATGTAAAAATGTGAATAATAAATAATTTGATGAGGTGACTCTGATATCACACTATTCGTAAATGATGTGACAGGTGAAATCCGCTTTAGACACCTTGAAAAAAAATGATTGAAGGATGAATATGCATAACAGAAAGAAGGTGCTTCAATATAGGTACGTGGCATTTAAAAAAGAAATTAAAATTTTTTTATCATAACTTCGCAAACTTCTTCTTTTTTTTTCTTTTTTAATTGTTTTTTGAAATTTTTCAATATTTATTCTCTTTCTATTTCTTGTTTTATTTTTTTTCTATTTACAAGATAATTTTTGACTTCTAAAAATTAATGTTATTAAGGAAAAAAACAATATAATTTTAGATAGAGTAAGATTTTGAAGAGGGTAATGATTATTCTTTTTAATTTGTATTCCAATCTTATAAATTATGTACCATGTCCATTAAGAAGGAAATTTTAGAAGTTTATTAGTTTTGTTATTTAAAAAAATTAATTAATTTGAATATTAATTTATTTATAATTAATTATAGAATGATTAAATATTTTAAAATATTAATTTTAAATTATCTATATTTTAAAATGAAGTAAACATAAAAACGTGAAAAATAAACAATTTAATGATTTAGCAAATGAGTTCACAAGTGAAACCCACGTTAGCCATAAAAAAAAGAACAATTAAAAGAAAGGAGTGACTAATATAAAAGCACCTGAAAATGAATATGTTGCACATCAAACCCCCAATAAGCACCCTTTGGAAGGGTGCAAAATTAGCTTTAATTTTTTCACTTATATCTATTCTCCCCTGTATCTCTAATCTCGAGGGATTCAGTTACTTTTACCGGTTTCTAATATGAGACCTTTCGGTTTTGAATATTATAGTTCACAATCAAGTTAGCGACACTTGACATTTCATGAAGATTTGTTTACATTAAAGCTGCAATAATGATGGTTCAATACATGCAAGAGTTTATGACAATTATACCATTTATAGATAGCAAACGTGTAAAATTAATTAAATTACAGATAGTGAACGAGTAAATAAGTTTATATACAGTAAACCTTTTTTGGATCACGCCTACCTTGATAACCTACTATAGAGCAGGTTTCTGAATGGGAGAGTGTCTAGATACTTGTATTCCTCCAGCAAGTGAAGTCGAGAATTATCTTGATAAAGCTGGGAGCTCAATCCTAATAATGGTCTACAAAAAGTGCACTTATAATGGCAAATGAATTATGCTATTCTCCAACTCATTCTTTACAACGAATTTGCAGAAGGGTTCCCTTTCTTTGGGAAATATCGTAATCTGACAAAAAAGAGAGACGAGTCACAAGAACATTTCAAGAATAAGAGCATTCAAAGAAACCTATCAGAAAACTGGAAGAATTTTGGCAGCTGGAAGGTTTCTTGCTTTGCTTCTCAAATCTTGACGTCCTAACTCACTGTAGGATGAATCTGTATTTTCAACTGAATCCTGAAGACAAAGCAAGCAATTACAACAAAAGAACAGTAGAGCTCTTTTTATCTCTACTCACTAGGTGTAAATGTACTAGCATATATGTGATAAACTCTAAGGAGATCCACTGAACTCAAACTATACAAGTTTCCAGGCAACGCAGCTGGAAGATCGCCTTCTATCTCCTCTTTTTTTTCTTCTACGAGGGCTGCCTCTCTGAGCTTTCCCTCCTTCCAAAGACTCTTGACAAGCACATCTATGGTTGTAACATCGGGTACTAAGTTTGAGTTCCTCATGTCTTCAAATAACCTCATTGCAAGAGAAGCAATTCCAGATTTGCAGTAAGCACGGATGAGAACTGTGTACATATAAGCATCTACCTCCAGCCCACTTTGTCTGACCATCCCAAAGAGTCTCTGCACAATTTTTATATCTCCTTGAAGTGCAAAATAATTCATTAGTCCAGAAAATGTTTGAATTTCAGGAAAAACCCCGAGTAATATCATCTCTTCAAGTATGTTTATGGCATCATCACTCATCTTACACTTTGTTAGAGTCCTCAGCATTGATGTATACAAAATTAGTTGACTGCTCTTAGATAGGGGACCGCAAATTGTTCTAAGATGAAGAAGAATCTTTAGGGCAGCATCACCATTACCTGAGATACCATAAGAATCGATTATTAATCTGATTGTGCTGAATGACAATCTAATGCCCTCACTCTTAATCTTAAACAATAGCTGATCAACCAACTGGACACAGCCATGGCTAGCCATTTTGGTAACCATCCTTGATATTGTGTATATATCATGAGCAAATCCTGGTTGATAAGCTACCCAGTGGAAGAACTTCCACGCTGTCTCAGCTGATCTGAAATTCCTAATCATCTTGCAGACCAACCTGGTTGTCCATACAAAGTTTGCCTCCTCCAGTGTCGATACCTCTTCAGATCCCCAGTGTTGCAAGGCACTAGCCAAAGCAGATGGATCTAACCATGGTTTTAACTGCACCGCATCCATAGCACCTCCTTCAGAACAGTTATTTTCTTCATCCTCCCCTTCCATTTCACAATCACTATCATCCACAGAATAAGCTATTTTTTTTATTCTTTCATCTGGCAACATTTCCTTTATCAGTTCAGTTGTCTCCTTGAGATAGCCGGCCTCCTGCAGTTGCTGTAATGATTTCTGCATAGCAAGACCAGGCAGTATTCCATCAGTCTGCATCTCATTTAACAAAGTCCCGACAATGTCCCACTTTTCAGTTTGGGAAAATCCTGCAACTAGAACAGAATATTGCTTTAAAGTACGTTTAATCCTCATCTGGGGCAATATACAGAAAACCTCAAATGCTGAATCCAAATGCCCAGACTTGATAAGATGCTCAATTATAACTGTATATGTCCTTGAATTAGGAAGCACCCCTTCATCAATTATCCTACGAAACACAGAAACTGCTTCCGAATCCATATCCTTCTGAGCATAAAGGCCCATCACAATGTTATAAGACTCAGTACATGGACGCCTCTGCATGGCCCTCCATTCTTCCCACAAACTAACAACCTGATCAAGATCTCCAGCAAGAGCATACCATCTGATTCCATCCATAAAGCTGACACGGGCAACATTTATACAGTTACCTGCATTAATGGCGTTGATCAGAGCCCCGAGTTTATCAGTTTGGCCAGATTTTGCAAGAATCTTGGCCAATGTATAAAGAGTATTTTGATTATGTGAAAAATGTGGAATTGTCTTGAGAAGTTCAACAAGTGAAAGTGCAGATTCAGGAGAAGGAGCCGATTTTAGTGCATTGTTAACAACAAAAGAATCAAGAGCAGGGCTTAGCAAGAAATGAATAAGAGAATCTGAAGAATTGGATCGGAGAGCAAGTCTTATTGAGTCTATGAGCTTGGCTCTTTGGAGGTATAAATCAACTTTATTCACATATGGGGTAGTCGAGAAACAACAGAATTTGAAACCCACATTCTCCAATAAGCAAGGTATAAGCCGGAAGATCTTGTTATGACAAAACATCTGAAGAATTCAAAGCTTTTAAGGTTCAGCATCTGTAAAAGCCTCCTTCTGCAACAAACGATCAAACACGTAGAGTGCATGCAAAAGATTCATAGTTCCCTAATCTCAAACCCAAGTGAAGTTGCCGTAGCTATTCCCCAGGACCACTATTTTAGGTTCAGAAGCAGAAAGAAATCAGGGAGAAGGCTTGATATAGTGATGTTTCCGCCAGAGACCATGATTGAAGGCGGTTCTTTGAAGTGGCTAAATAGTAAAAATAATTGTTCAGGAAAACGCATTACTCCTTCCGTCCCGGCGTCCCCAATATAATGTCCACTTGATAAAAACTTGATGAATCCCTCTTTATATGATAATTTAGTTACAAGAGAGATTTTTAAATAAATTTTATGTTAATAAATTAGGAAACTATTATATATTTATCGTTTATAAAAACATAAGCAGTACAGCAGTTCATTAAATATTTTGTGACTTTATTTATTTTTTCATTAAATATTTAAACTACAAAAATTCCATAGTTTTGATTTGTTGGAAAGAATGTTTGCATTTCATTAAATCTTTTTATGAATTAAATTTTAATTTTTCATATGAAAATTTTATAAAAATGTGTAAATAATTTTAAATGGTTAACTGACAAGTTCCTTTATTTAATTAATTTATTATTTTTTAAATAAAATTTAAAAAGGAAAAAGTGGAAATTTAATGACATTTAATAAAAATTTGTGTAACTCCTTAAATGTTTTAGAACCGATCTATTTTGCTCATTAAATTGCTTGAAATTTTTCGTCTTGTAGCTACTAATCGTATCGAGATGTGTGCATGTTCATGACCGTATAAAAAAAAAACTTGAAATTCAATATTTTTTATAGATAAAATAAAAAATCTTAAGTAATTTTTATTTCTATTATAAATCATATGATCACAATTCAATCACATTAGTATGTTGAGGTGTATGCCCCTTATATTTGGACCTTTGATATGGTTAGATTGTAAACATATAATCTATGAGTGAAACTATAAATCATGTCCATAATAAAAAAATCTTAAGTCAACAGCTAATTTTGATAGAATCTAATGAGTTGATTATACTTGAAACTATCCTACCTGGTAAATCTTGAAAGAGCTGGAGATATAAAGACAGGTGGGAGTACATACGAAACTAACTGAAGAGCCATCCACACTTCAGAAGGTAGGTCGGTGGGGGTATAGAGGAGAGCGGGAGTAAAAAAAAAACTGGATGTCCAAGGATGAAGTAGGGAAGGTGAGAGTGATGTCCCTGCCATGCCAGTGGCCCAGTGCTTCTGTGAAAAAAGCTAATCTGAATAGCAAAAGAATGCTTTAATGAATGACTTTTAGGACCCTTATTCACCAGTGAAGTTAAAAACATAGAAGCAGAAACATTTGGGAGCCGGAGCTGCTGCTGCTGCTGTAACAAGAACTATTACTTGAAGAATTTCATTCTGGCTATCAAATCTGATTAATAATATGATTGCTAAATAAATTATACATCAAGATCTAAAAATTAAACTTAAAAAAGGTAAATAAATACTATATTTGTTTTCATTTTCCTAAACTTACAACTTTCTGCAGTGTGTTTAGTTTCCTAATCACTATACTCAGAAGATGAGAATTCCAAACCTTCATTTAGGTTTGGCATTTGTTCTTTACCATCTTCAGCGGAGTCACCATTTATGTATTCTTCAACGTCTTCTTCACCTTGTACATCGTCCTCGCTATCATCTCCCACCCCATCACCATCATCTTCTTCTACATTATCAATCTCATCATCATTTCCATCTTCTTCACCTAAATCGTAGCTAAAATCCCTCGATAATTGCTGAGGATTCCCACTGAGAAACCCAGAAAAGTTGTTAACTATTTGGTGGTCATCGTAGTTAACCCGTGCTGATTGACCATCATCATCATCAAACCCAGACCTTCCTGAACTGCTAGCATTTCCTTCTTCAACTTGAACCTGTTCTTCTTCCTCGTTCCATTCTTCTAGCTGACTAGAACCAGGCATTTTATCATAGGTGATGGCATTTGCACTTGCACGATGACCAGCTATCTTTGCCACCTTCTTTCCTGATTTTTTCCTACTCCTGACGCTTCTGCGACCTCGCTTTTGCCCTCCACCGCCCCGTTGTCGGCCTTTCCAGCCTGACAATGGAACAAATTTATCATTCTTCCTTGAAGCCAATTCTGGAACAGATTCATTTCTGGACAGAGTGACATTTCTATGAGATTTCCCGTCCTGACTGCTACGACGCCCTTGTCCACGGCTACGACCTCGTCCCCAGCTGTTATGCATGTTCCCTGAAGCATCCCAAGCATCATCGTGCACCATCCCAGTGTCATGTAGATGTTCTTTATGCATATCCTCAACACCATTCTTTAAAACAGTAGGCCTTACTGGAATTGTCTGAGAACGGTCGATAAAAAATAAAAAAACACCGATGTAACTGTTAGTTGTGAATGTATCCTCGTGAGAACAAGAATTTAACCCCACGCAACCCTCCAAGAAAAACAGAATACTTCTTAAGGGAGATATGGGATAAGGAAGACTAAATGAATCACTGAAAAAAGATAAGGGACTTCACAAGTACTGAGACAAATATTAATGCCTTCATTATGAATAACCACCTTTCTCACCTAGCAAAAAAATTTCTACACCTACAATTTAGAAACAATTTCTTGCTACTACACAGAAGAATGACCAAATCCCCAAGATACTCACAATTATATTTCTGGATTCTCTCTCTTTTTGAGAATCCTCATTCTGGTGCAACCTGTAACAAATGGACGTATCAAGCTCCATAAGCCTTAAGGCAACGGCAGCGGCTGATTTAGGTATCCAAGGAGGTACTGCAATCATCTCAAGATAGGGTATGCTATCAGCAGCATATTCTGTGAGGCTACTAGGGCCCAACAAGTCCTGAGAGGTCTCATAATTTGATGACAAGAAGTCACTCTTTATGGCACTCTCCAATAAAGTCAGAATCTGGGAATGCAAAACAAGAGAAACAGATGAACAACAAAGATTGACTTTATCATAAAGTTCCTTTCCTTCCTCTTGATGAGTAACATACGTAATAAGAAAGCATGGTGAAAAGAAACAGACTCACAACAAAAGCAAAGTTGGCTCAATGACAAGCAAGACAAATGTAATGGGCTAAACAAAAGATCACTTCCATGCAAAAGGAAATCAAATTTGATAATTATTACTTCAATATAATTGATAATAGCAGATTATCCACACTCAGGTCATAACTGACTTTTGAAATCTAAACCACATGAAGAAATTTTGATTATTTAGTGAGTTGACCCTTAATGTCGAAGAAATGTCAAATTGGACAAAATTCTTTAAGGCTCCCTGATACTGAGCATCCAATACTGTTGCTACTATTGGAAATAACTATTAGTATTACTACTATAATAATAATAGTAGACGAAATGAAATGTTACAATATACATCCACAAAGCTAACTTTTCAACCCAACAATTGGTAACACAGAGAAGCATTGTGTCACTATCATTATAACGTCCAAAAGTAGCAAATACTGTATGCGGACTCTCTCAAGAACTCATTTCACTGAGAACAGTGTGCAAAGACCAAGTATGATAAGACCACAAAGATAAGGCTATTGAACAATTAGTTGGACCAAAGTGATTAGACCAAGGACTTTTGAAGGCCAATGACTTTCTCTTGTGTAAGCCCATTCTGAATCCTAGCTAGATGTGAGATGTTAGTCAATTCAACAGGTATGCATAAATGAACCATGAAACTTGACAAGAATATATTAATATGTATAAATGACAAGAAATTTATAATTATCAAATAAGCTTTACCAAGGTGAATAAGATGATGAAAGATAACACATCATTGATAAAATGCAGAGGATAGTGTATTTTCTCTTTCAGTTTCATGATTTGATTTGTCTATTATGAACAACTACACCAGATATTGATAAAACATCTCAAATATTCAAAATGGTCCTAATTTCTTTTTTATTTTTGACTAAATAATACCAATGGAACAAGACAAGAATTTGTATGGAGCTCATTATTAATACATAAAAATAATACATACAAAAACAGAGATGCACATAAATATATTTCCGAGACAAACACAGAGAAGGAGGGAACCTGGAGGAGATCCTCAGAGGTTGATGCACTTTGCAGCTTCACACCCCAGGATTTTCTGCACTCCTCTGACCAAAAAGCTTCAAGAGCTTCAGCTGGAATGGAGGCCTTCACGCATGAGTGAAACCAAAGTTGTTTAGTAACCCAATTTTCAGACAGAAAAAAAGTCAACCTAGATGCATAGACTAGCTTTTGTATATGAAAAATTCAAGGAGGAATCAACAAAATACTTTACCTCCAATGAAGCTAATTGTGCTTTTAGCAATCTGATCCTAACAGGAGGCAAAGACTCCAATTTGAGTGAAGTCACATCATGCGGTTCTTTCGTTTTCCCTTTGAATTGAGTAATATGTTCTGATACATCAAAACTCTTCAAAGGGCTGCTGAAATTCTTATGCAAAGGAGTACAATGATGGTCCTCAAAAAAGAACAAATCCCGGCAGCTGTCACAAACATGCAGCAGCCGTTTTCGCCTTGCTTTCCCATTCCTCAGAGCATATAGTATTACAGAATTAAAGCATTCTTCCCATGTCCACTTCTCAAACTCTTGATATCGTTTCCATGTATTATCTTTTTCCATTCCATCACTCCCAAGACTGACGGCACAAGAGGACCATGGCTCTCTATCAGAAACATGCATTGCAATCTTAGTGATTCCATCAAAAACTTCCTCCTTGATATTCTCTCCATGTTGGATTCCAGAGTTGGAATAGTTCTTCCTGGCAATTTGCTTAAAAGAAAGTTCAATTCTGCGAAGCATTGAGTGCAAATGAAACTCTCTAATCCCACGTACATCCAAAGATTCCAGAAGAGCATCAAAATCCTAAAAAGGGTGGACAGTTTAAATTAAAAAGATGATTATACTAGACATGTACAAAGTTTCCTAGCTGTCAAAACAATATATACTAATCTGAAGAGAAAGAATATAACTTGTTGACCTATTAGTAACAAGAACTAATAAGAGAATGTCATTTGTCTTGAGGAACACACGAAAAGAGCAGATTAATACAAGGATTGTACTTCTGGAAACTATCCTCAAGAGAGCATTGATTTATTAGTGTTTTTCAATGGGGTAAGTAGTTTAGTAAATAAGCTAGAGTTAAAGAGTCTCAGTAGAAAAGGAATAACATTATCCTCTAAACTATAGCCAATAGCAGGCTTTCCAAAGGCAAATCTGTTGCATCAGACAGAAGAATTCTGAGCATGTTTTCTTTCAACTTGTTAAAGTAGAAAACATTGAAAGTGGTTGAAATCATTGTGCATGAAAAATTCAAAAGGCGCTTAAGCATAAGAGACTTAAAAATAAGACATGTGCGGGAAAAGAGTCAGCAAAAACCTTCACAGAATCAATAACTCTCCAATGACCATCATGTAACTCAACAAAAATTCTGCCACAACCGGGGTCATTTTGAGAAGGAGATGCCATAAATTGCCAATATCTGTTATGTCTGCGATCTTGTCCCAAGGGCAATGACTTGTATACGTATATCTCCTCTGCCCTGTGACCAATATAAGTTTTAATCTCAGACCGTGACTTCTCAGAAGCATACGCAGTTTGTTGAAGCAAAACATTATCTGGCCCAGAGAAATCTTGCACTTGCATGTTCCTTTCAGAAGTTGTGTAACCAATGTCCTCCTGCTGACTTCGAGAGTTTGTGGTTGCCAATTCATTTGTCCTCTCAGTTGCAAGAAATGGGCTTCGTTTACCATCCATAGCAGTCCCAGATAAGTTAAATTCAAACCTATTCATGCCAACTGATGAATGCAAAAATTTCATTGCATAATCTTCCTTAAAACGGCGTTTATCAAGCTGTGCCTCTGACCACATCTGCTTCTTCAAGGCATTTGCTGCTTCCAAGCGTTCCTGCACAACGTCCTCCGTTAACTTTCATTCCACACATTGACTGCTAAAACATTAAATCAAGAGTGTATCAAATATGTATATACCTCCAGAATCAGACGAACTGAATTTCCTTCATTTGCCACACCAATCAAGGCAACAAGGGCATTGAGGCGCTCTTCAACACTCAGATCAGAATACTCCCCTTCTGTAAGTCCTTGAACCCACAAATCACCATAGTTGCTCTCGTCAATCACATTGTCTTCCTGATGAGGATTAGTTATGTCAGGAAGAACTTCAAAAGCACCTGTAGAACAATCAACCGAAGTTCCAATGTCCTTTCGTTCCACAAGGGTTTCAGGTTTTGTAATATCCATACCAGTCTCTGAATTTTTACTGGCACTTTGTTGAATTTGCATCAACTCACCATGAGAACATTCCTTTCCATTTCCAGAAAGAATTTGCCCATCATATTGCCTTTCTTCTAAAGAATGAAGTTCTTTGTTTGGTTTTAATTCAGTATCTAAATCATCAATATCAGGATCCTCAGCCACATCACTTTCAGAGTCTTCATCTCTTTCAACATCCTCCTTTTCTGCTTCTTCTGCATCCAAACATCCATTTTTATATACCTGAATTCTCTCAAGTGCAGCAGAAAGTATAGCATCAGTATCAGCAGGATCCTTCCTATAAGGAGTACGCACACAATATGTTGAAGGAGCAGTTCTCTCGAAAAGCTTTGTGTCCCTTGATAAAGCAGCAGCAATAGATGCTTCTGGGGTCTTACTTGTACTGAGGTCCCGAAGGCCAGATTTCTTCGTAACACACAGAAAAATGAATCAAATAAACAGCAAGAGGGAAGGGTTGCAGATAGTAATCTAAGGTTATTTACCTGTATCTTTTCTGCGACTTCCAGTATCGAAAGGCCATTGCTTCCTTCAAGTGAAAGAACATGAAATGCAGCGAATTTCACTGTTCCAGGTGTTAATCGATGCCTAGATCTTCCAAGATTGGAGATACCCCTTCGGCGCATTTTGGCAAGGGCATTTTCAGCAGCAATTCCATTTCTCAAATCTGAGATGATTTTTGCACTGTCATTTCCCTGCACTTGTGCACAAGCCATGAAGACTTAATTAAGGAAATTATTTTAATAAAAACTAATACAACAATAAAAGAAAAAAGGTATCTATATCACTGTTGGCATAATGCACTAAGCTATAGGCTATGCTCAAAATTCTTAAACCATAGAGATACAGGCTTCATAAGAATTCATCCTAACCACTAGCAGTTCCGGGGAAAAAGAAAAAAGCAAGGAATGGTTATTATTACATATTTAATGCCAGAAAGAAGAAACTGCCGAAGTCAAGAAAATAACCAAGGCAAAGAATTAAGCATTCCTTGTGCTACCTATAAATGGTCAAGTATGGAAATGGCATATCTAAGATTTAAGACCTTTATTTTGACAGAAAGAGAAATAGATCATGCCTCATTTTCATCAGCGAGCGAGGCTTGCTTTTCATTGTCCTTCAATTTCGGCCCAAAACCAGCTGACAAAGCAAACTGCCTTAGAATTTCTGGCCATGTCAATGGATTTATGTGCTTTTGCCAATTTCTTATGTCAAAACCCCAAGCATAAGCCTACAAGAAACCACAGTAAAATAAAATAAAATCTTCTGCAATGCATTAGTAAGAAGCAAAATCACAGCTAGAACACTTAGAATAAAATCAATAAATTAAAAAAAAAAAAATTCATGGCATACCCCTTCAACAATTTGTGGATGCCCACCTCCAGGATTGGCAGCACTATTTTGATTTGCACCCAGGGCAGTGGCAGGAGTCCTTGCAACATCTTCAATATCCTTTATTATGGTTCTAAGAAGAGCTATGTGTATTTCTCCCAGCAACCTTGAATCCTAAATGCAAGGAATCACAAGTGCCACTTTAAAAAGAAAACACTATAAGACTTCATATCCATAAGATCGATAGGACGCTGACAACTTACATAATCATGTAGTGCTTGAATAAACTCATCAAGAGTGAAAGGCCAGAGCCCAAGGATATCAGTAAATGTGATTAAAAATTTCCAAACCTGTAAGTAATTCGATGGAACAATACAAATTACTTTCCACCTCAACAGTCCAATATGTCACACGAAAGAGTAGAGACAAATATCAACGAGGGAACAAATTAAGTACCTGACTTGAACAAAGTATACTTCAAGGGAATAAAGCAGGATTTTTGCATCATGTGCATTATTTTGGAGTTTGGTAATAGGAAGCAATAAAACAATAATTTAGAAAGAAAAACTAGTGCAGGCACCAAGACCAAGAAAATTCTAAAACAAATAAAAGGAAAAAAAGCAAGCCAGGCCACCCTCCACCTTGCTAGAGAAACCCAGTTGTCAAGCCTAGTCATTAAACAGTACATTGGTTCCTCCCCACATATGAATTCATCATTTACATTTTAAAGGGAAAACAATGAAAAGAAACTAAAATCTTGATTGCAAAAGTAAACATGGCATAAAGAATATCTGATGAAGCATGGAAATAAGTTATGTTGCACCACTCCAAAAACTCCTCATTCTTTGGATGATTATTTTCAAATATTCTAGAAAAGCAAACTTGATTTCAGATCAACCTAATACCTACCAACCCAAAAAAAGCTTCATCCTGTTTAAATTTAAAAAAGCTAACACACAGATATACATTTGAGAGGAATGAAGGGAAGTATACAACACACACATATATCCAATCCAACAATTGTACAAGAGGGAAAAAATTCTATTCGCTATATATGCCTAAAAAAATATTGATATGCAAACTAAATTATTCCTTTCACTTCAGGGTGTTAATGTAAAACTTGCAACAAAATAGAAAACACATGTTTTCTATAACTCAAGGTTTTCCAAAGGCATGCAAAACTAATCTCTTGTTATTTTATTTGCTTTTGTCCTCTTATTATATCTGCTTCACTATGACCAGAGCTCACTATGACCTTTCCATCTGTACATGTACAAAGCTCAAAATCCTAAGAGTATTTCTAGTCAACAAGGTATGTAGCACACTAGCAACATCAGAACACGCAAAGGGTGCAAAGCCCCCCCCCCCCACCAACAAGTTGAGGAAGAGAGAGAAGAGATAAGGAACCAGACAGTCTCACCATTAAAAGGTTGCCAACACTATTATCTGATTCAGTCCAGGGTTGGATTCCAAATGGTATCTTCATGTGAACAGAGCTACTGGGGAATTCAGTGAGCTTATCTGAGACATAATATGGCTACCCGTTAAAAATCTTAAAAACCAAAACAGCAGAAAGAAAATGGAAATTCATGCAGAAGTCAGGAATTTCCGATAAGGTATCTGCTTAAATAAATTGCATCATATAGGTACTAAACATGCAAGATTTCACCTCCTTAAATTCACAATTTCCTTCCCAACCAACCATCATACTCAGACTTGCAGCAACAGAAATTGCAAAATGCAAAGCAAAAGCAGAGATCTAAAAGGAATTAAAATATCTGGAGCCTCATCAGCAACCATGACATTTTGTTTCTAGTTTCATGCACCTTACGATTTAGGTAGTAGATAAGAATCATCCGCAGAGCAAATGAAGGATCAAGAAATCTTGGAGAGAACAGACCAATATAGCAGTATTTTAAAACATATTAAGTCCTAAAATGACGATGCACCTGAAAGTTGCATGTCTACAGATGGGCATAACCAGTGAATTAGCTTCTTAAATGGAGAAATTATTTTAAAAAATGGATTCTATTCATTAATTTTCTTATAAAAAAGATCAAATTAATTAGAAGCATGCAAGGATCAAAGCTTTAAAATGTTAATCTATGCCTTGAAAGCTTTCACGAATATGTGTAACAGAACTTTGATATCAAATTCTCATAAGCAAAATCACCTCTAAGTAACTCGAGATTTTGTAAAGCTGCATTATCAACAGCCAAAACAGAGGGCAAACCCTGACTTGATGCAGCTAACTCCATGAGTTCCAGACGTTCATCATCAATTAATTCCATTGATTCCTTAGCAATTCGGCGTGCAGTAGCCCTCTCGTTAGCAGCTTTGAGCCTTGCAGCCTCTTTCTCTCTCCGTATTTCTTCTCTAACCCTCATTTTCTCAGCCTGGTTATGGAGAAATCAGGATGTCTAATGACTCAAGATGCTGAAACTTAAGCAGACATTGGCTCTTTAACTTACTCTGAGAGATTCTTTCTGTAGAAACTTCTCCCTTTTCTCCATTTCACGCCTTTGTTCCCTTTGACATCTCTCCTCCTCACGCAATTTTTCACGCAACAGCCTTTCCTCTTCCTTTCGCCTTTCCCTGTCCTGCCTCTCCATCTCCTTCCTCATTTGCTCCTCTCTCTGAAGATAAAAGATCACAAAATCATTTAACAACAAACAAAAACATTTCTAAACCCATTCCCCCTCCCCCACCCTGCTGTCTCTCCAAAACTACAGTCAGATGGGAAGACCTTTCGCCTTAATAAATCTTGCTTCTCAAGTTCTTTCCGGATTCTCTTCTCATTAGCCTCCACTTCCCTTGCAATCCTTGCCTCTTCACTCTGCAAAAAGTAAAAGATCTGGATGTCGAGACTATGAAGCAACTTCATGTGAACAAGATATAAAATATGATTAACTACCCCTCGCAAAAACAATATGAAAAGGAAGAAAATATAAAAATTACAGAGCGCATGCCTCTGACTCAAAAGGACAAAGCCTAAACACAATTAAACTATTACAGTGTGAGAAGGAAAATAGATATTGAAGAGTGGGGAACGAAAGAATCCAATGCAAAGAAGTAAAACCTTGCGTTTCCTCTCCAACCGCTCCTCCTCATGGGAAATCTGCCTGTCAGGTGGTACAAAAGGGTTCTCCACACCTGCTACTGGATGAGCACCATTATGCACATCAACACCTATGTTGACAAAAGGCGTTCTTTGCCGAGGAATTTCCAAATCTCCAGAAGCAGGAGGTGACCGATGGTTTTGCTTTCCAAGATGAGGCAGGAGATTTAGACCTGGCATCTGACCTTGCAAGCCATGTCCAGGTGTTAGTTGCTCACCACCAAGCATAAATGACCGACCAGAAGACACTGGTGTCCTAGAAGTCTGAGCATCAGAGGAAGAACTATAAAAATGAGATGGTGCGGCTCTTTCATGTAGATCATCTCGAATAGAAGGCTCCTCCGGAAGAAACTGGTACTCATGAACCAGCCTTGTTGCACCCTGAAATACAAATTTCACCTATAACTTTACTTACTAAAAGAAAAATTTATGTATCTTGAAAAGAAAGAGGAAAATTGCAAAAACAAAATCAGCTTTTGCACCCAGGTGAGAGAGAGAGAACTAAATAGAAAAAAGAAATGCAAGTCTTGTGTCTTCAGGGTACCTAACATTAAAATTTAATCAAGTACTCCCAAGTATAATTTATTTAAGTGAATATATGAATCATTAATCAGAAGAGCAGAGAGTAAGTTTTGCTGCAAGCAGCCAAACACATTTAATACCTACTAGAATCAAAAGTTCAAAATTCATTTCAGCTCATCAAAACACATGGAATAATTTGTCTTAAACATCACATACGCTAAACCCAGTGAATAATTAAACATCCAAAGTATGATCTGCAGCAATGTATGCTAAAATATCTCCAAAATAATGCCAAGGTAAAATGTCTGGCAGCAAATAAGGAATACCTATAGATAACACCATAGGTAGTCAATTTTGACTCATCTATTCAAATCTTTTAAAGCTTTTGTGAAGGAAATGAAGGGCTAACCTTGATGATTTTAGCATCTGGTCTCTTGTACACTTGGGCATCATAAAATCGTAAGCCTGTTTTCTGCTGACCCAATGGCACTGTTAAGTTGTACAGCAGATGACCAATCAGATTCATCCAATCTAAATTATTTCATTTATGAAAGAAAACATTGTTTTGTCAACAATATATCTCAGGTAAAAGTAAAACTGAAGTATGCACAATTGTTTTGAGATAGATTGCTTTATCTCGAGCTGAGACCTCCTGGTTGGTTCCTCCCATAACTCATCCCCAGATTGGAGACTGCCATGAGACCAATTCATAACATTACAGTAGAATGATCTTCACCTCTAAATATTGTACTCAGATCCATTATCAAGATTAACATCCTTTCTCTAATTGCAAGTGTAATCAGATGCATATCCTTAGCAATGCTAGCCAAAACTGTAATATAACTGTCAATACCTAAAACATAACAATGAGATGATCTCAAATTTAATATTCCCAGAAGGTCATGAATTCTGTAACTTTTGATACCTTAAGTAAATAGAACCTGGGTAAATTTCAGCACCTTAGTGAAAAGGAATTCTGTCCAAAGTTGATTCACTGTAGGGGATTAGTATATAAGTTGAACTATTAACAATGATCCAGGATAGTGATACAGGGGCAAGAGCAACTTCAGCTCATGTAAAGAAATCATGTAATATACTTCAGAAGGGTAAGAGTAGAAGCAACTGCAACAAGATATTCTACTCCCTATCACATATGTTCTTCAACAGCAACTGCAGTTTTGGTTTCTTCAGTACTCCATTTGAAGTTTGAACATCAGGAACCAAAACTTCCTAAACTGCTGCAAGACTGATAGTTTAAGTTTCCAGTTAGCAAAAAACTCTCCACTTATCAGAATATGAATTTGAATACTTGATCTTCAGTTATTTTGATCATCCCTCTCTAGTTTACTAAGTTCCTACCTGCTCACTCTACTCATTAACTGAATGTTTGAAGGGGAATACAGAACAAGGATAAGTTATGAGGATCACTGATGGTGATACTGATACTTACAGTAGCATAAAAGTAACACCAAGTGTAAAATGATGAAACATTTGTTAATTACTCCTCCAAGTACAGAAGGTTATGAAGTCTCCTCATAAGAAACAATAGCCATGTTTTGCAGGAATGATAAATATACAGTAATGTATTTCCTCAGTGTAATTCATGAGAAAATGTTGCATAAGACCTTCACCTTTTACAATGTCATTGACGTATGTAAGCCCCAGGTCTAGGACTCCAAAGTTACTAATAAGATCATAATACAAAGTCTTTATATCACAATGCCCTGTCTGTCAAAGAAGAACTTCTCAAGTATTTCTGTTTCTAGCAAAGTTAACAGAGATGAAGTAGTAAAATAGTCTAGAAGGTTGGGGGACTCCTCATGGAAATAAAACTTGTCAAAAGGTATAACAAATATAAACTCGAAATAGGAAAAGTCAGTGGATTATACAATCACAAAAAAGTAGAGGGAGCAAAAATTGAAGCCACTAAAAGGGGGGCTCAATTCTCAAGTAGGGTCATATAACAATGATAATTCAGATTTAGTTTGCAGATTTGAGTTAATTGATCTACATGTCCTGATACCACATTTGGTGCAACTTCAAAACATTGCTTATTGTCAATGAGCTCATAATCATATTCAGTCACAAGAGTTGACTATCTCCTTTCATAGGAGAAAAGCAATCTACAAGCCACACCCCCTAAAAAAACAACCCCAACAGAACACAAAAGTAAAACCCTGCACTGTGTAGGAGTCTACACCTTTCTTTCCTCCAAAGAAACTCTCAAGAAATCCATCTGAAGAAACTTCTATTAGTACCAACAGAACCAAGAGCACTTCTTCCCCCTTTCCTACCAATGTCCTGTCAGAGTAACCCAATATCTGACTCTAATTATACCACACTGAAAATGGATAGAACATAACCAACATCACTGCTCAATTCATAACCCACAGCAGCCATCATAGCATATTTACCATGACAACACCCACTACATCCAAACTTATCCCAATCACAAAAAGAAAGTCAATGAATAAAAGCAGCTAATCTATCAGATAGCATTCATAAAACAAATAATTATTTTGCTCAAAAATTCAGTTAAACATTACTTTGTGAGACATGAAGTGTGCTCATTTTGTCAATCTTTTCAGTAGGCTTTAGCTAGAAAACTAGACAGAGTATTAGCTAACCTATGGAATGAGAGAATAACCAAGGCAAATTCTATAGGTCAACAAAATGCCATTGATCCTTTCCAGCCGAAGAGAGTAAGATATGCACATCCTTGCAGATTGCAGCATGAGGAAACAGATGTTCCTCCAAATGACAATTTACCTTCCATACCACGAGATTGACCATTCAACTTGTAAAGCTCCCATTCTTTTCAAGTCAGTGTTTATTAGACAAGCCAAAATAACTTTTTGCTCCTCACAGTTTGTCATTCTAGCTATTTAAACTAGCTTGGTCCATCCAACGTATTTTCCAACTATATTCAAACCTAATACCAAGGAACTTACCCTTATTCAGCAAATTTTTTTTTTTACTCCTTTATATCTGTTTTAAGTTCTTGAGGAACAGAAGAACGTAGCTCCTACCATTAATTGTGCATATTTTACTAAAAAGAAATAAGTAACTGAGAATGAAATTTTGACCAGATTGTGAGTCCAAATGTTCAATATTAAATAACGCAAATTTTGCCAGCAATGAGAGAACTTCAGAATTGAAAATGCCAAGCAAATAATAGTCATCAGAAGGAAATTTACCAATGGGAGAACCAAATGCACCAGGTGGCAATGGATCAAACTCCATTCCAAGAATAGGTCCATCTTCCCTCAACCGTTCCCCTAATTGTGACTCCACAAATGCAATAGCTCTAAGTTCTGATATTGCCTGGGGCGGTTCATAATACCTCTTCACAGCCGGCAGTTCAGTTCCAATTCTTGCCAGAGCCGTCCCAGCTCTACGAGCAACTCTATGTTGTTGATGAATCTCTGCATGGCCAAAAGAACCAGACCCTAAACCCCGGCCATGCTCATTTCCCACCTCACCAACCACCGTTTGTTGTCCAACACCACTAGACAACCCTGCCACCATTCCTGGAGTCACCTCCTTTTTCTGCCGCTTCTCAGCTGGTGGCTTCCGGTCCTTCAATCTCCTATGGCAGAACCACATTTGCAGCTGCCGATCAGAAAGCCCCAACTTCAGTGACAACTCGGCTCTTAATTCCTCAGATGGGTATGTCTCAACTACATATAATTAAAGAATCTAATAAAGGATTTTGAATTTGAACTCCAAATAATCAAATCAAACCAAAAACACCACTAAAAGTCCTGAAGTATAAAGAAGAATATCAATTAATCAAAATTAAGAATTGAAGTAGAAATGAACAGACCAGCATATGTTTTCTCAAGTGTCTCTAGCTGAAAAGTAGTCTTCATTTTCCGCTTCACTTTAGGCTCTATTTCTGTGGTGTTTTTTCCCTCCGCCTCAGAACCACCACCACCTCCTCGACTTCCCCCTCCACCAGCAGCTTCAGAGGCAGCCACATCAGCATCAGACCCAGCCCCAGCCCCAACCCCAGCATCTCCATTTCCACCACCACCAATCTCCATTCTCTTACCACAAAATCCAACCTTCCCACTCTTCCACCAACCCCCCTGCCCCCTTTCAAAAATCAAGACTTTCAAAGACCCATTACCCTCCTCTATCTAAATTCACCAAAAGCAGCCTCCATCTTCCAGAAAATCAAAACCTGAGCCCAAATATAAATTAGGGCACGCCTCAAAAGTTGAGATTGGGGATTTTGGTTTTGTCGAAAACCACCAAAGATGACTTTTTCTCTTATCTACATAAATCTATTGACCTTGTTGAAGTTGAAGTAATAATAGCAAGAAAATGTGATGGAGATGTGCGGTGAGATTTTAAAGAATACCCACAATAAATAAGTACATACTCATCCACCTTCAATACCCCAAATACTCACTTTTATGTATTCTTCTTAATTGTTGAAAAAGCAAGCCATTCATGGAATTTATGATGCTTTATTACAACAATTATCAAAAATAAGCAAAAAAGTATATAGAACAACACAAGAACCGATAACAACAGCAACCACTGTTTCTACTATTTCAGCATAAAATCCACTCTCTGTCTTCGTTATCCTCCAACCCATAATTTTCTTTTCTATCTCTTTTTCCGTTTTTTTCTTTTTCTTTTTTGGATCTTTGTTTTGTTTTTCAAATTGTTTTCGGTAGAAACTAGCATTGTTTACCCGCGAGTAAACAACAAAACAAAAAAGAATTGCGTGTGCAAAGGTGTTGGATACAGATGGGGTGTTGGATGAGGGGAAAAATTTTCAAAAAGAACAAAAAAATAAAGAAAAGAAAAGAAAAAAAAATTAAAGAATGCGAATTCGGGGCAAGGGTTAAGTTTGAGAAATGTCAGGACCCCAAGACTTTGATTCACGAATGCACTTGTGCTTTTGTGGCTATCAGTTTCTTCCTTTCTCTCTCCTTACTTTTCTTCACTTTCTCTCTCTACACCTATATATATATAGGGATACATACAGAGTGAGAAAGATAGGGCTGTTCTTCGTGTTTTATTTTGTACGTACGACCACGCAGGTGATTTAAGGATTGAGAGTGCAGGAGCGGGAGTCATAAGCCGAGATGCGAAGATAGAGCGTGCCACGCGCCTCACCCAATTGCGGGACCCAATATGACTGAACATCAAAACTTAATCATAAACAAATAAATAATCCTTTCAACTTAGATTAAAAATGCATTAACCATTCCACTCCTTAATGCCTTCTCACCTTTCTCCCGGTTATACAAAAAAATTTTTAAAAATTGAGATTCTAAAATTTTTTTGGATTGATTTTTCTAATTTCATGAAATTTGTAAATATATAAATATCCTGAAACTGAATATTACTTTCTCTATCCAGAATTGTATGTTTAGTCTCTTAACTTTGAAAAATTTTATTAAAAGAATTTGTCTTACTTCATTTTTTAATATAAAAATATTAATTGCTTTGTAAAATTTTAA
>JAWZTD010000048.1:5948211-5963365 GCA_035221335.1 Echites panduratus
CATTGTTTCATTGCTGTATTTGACAAATTTCATTTTCTGCCTGATTGGATTATTGTATACTTTCTAAGCTCCTGTAAGAAAAGGAGAATTAGAATGTGAAACTGTTGCAAATTGCAGTGTGATTTTGGCCTAAAATTTCTCCTGAGAAAAGTTTGGTTCCAAAAAGCACCTTGAAAGGTACCTTGAACCAAAAGAAAAGGATATGTTTCAGCACCTTTCTTGCTGAGTTAAAGCTAGAATGGGCTTGAACCTGTGCTGTACATCCACTGAATGCACTGATCTCAGTCATCAACACCTGAATTGAAGCCAATGATTAAGTGGTCTAAGGCTCAATGGGTTCTCCAAATTTAAGAGAATTATTTTTCATTTTAGCCAATGAATTGACAGAGAGAAGAACAAAGAAAGCTTATATGACTACCTATCAAAGCGAACATGAATTTTAAGATATTTCATGTCATGTTCTTATCGAGACTTTGATGGTATTGATGATTGTCTTCTTGTAAGGTGTAAGTGAAATTGTCATGAGTTTTTATAGAATTTTACTGATTCCAGAAGTACTACATCTGCAGAAAACTCAAAATTTCCTTTTCCCCATCATATAACCCATGCTTTTTTGGAACACAATCTGTTTCATTTACTCACAGTTAGTTCTACACTTTCTTTCACCTGTAAAGTAATGTCTTCTGAATCTTTTGCAGTTTGGAGCAAAAATATGTTTGGTGACTTCTTTCCGGGATACTTGCTACATTGAGATCCTTCCAAAGGACCAAAATCCTTCAAGAGGTATCTAACAATATCATCTGCCTTCCTCTCTGATCTGCTTTCTTGTGATGGTCCTGCTTGATAGAACTTGGTTCATAGCAAATTTGGACGTCAGCCATGTGTATTCTTAACCATTCTAAAACGGATTTATATTATCAGAGATATGGCTGAGCTTTTGGAGTGAAGTGCACTACAATTCACTGTATGAAACTGGAGGTGGTAATCTTGTTTTAAGTTTTCCTCTTTTTTTCTCAAGTTCTTGTTACTTCTGGGATACATGGAAAGAGAAACTGAAATGGATTTCTTTTTTGCTTTTATCTTTTCTTCTAGATGTTCCTACTACAACTAGATCACGCAGGAAGAAGCATTGGCTCTTCTAGAGGCTGTACCGAATTATTGATAAACATTTCAATCATTTGCTGTAAATTTGAACTCAAGTCGAGAAGGCTTTTTAATTTCTAATGTCTGAGATGCTTAAATCTGATTACCTTTCCAACACTGCTTCTTTACACATACTTGTGTTGATATTTGTAGAAGATGTATATTTTGCTCTACATATAGTAATAAAAATTGACTTGGTAGTTAACCTCTGCTCAAATTGGTTAAAATTGAAGGCTATTTCAGTTTGTGTAATGCTGCTGATTGCTCAACTATATATATTCTGCTTAGAATTCAGTTTGGTTGTGTGTAATCATTCACTGGATTATAAAATGACATTTAGCAAGTGCCTTTTTTTCAAGGGCTCGCCAAACAGTATGGAATAACTGCCCAAATATGTGCACTGATTGCTGTTTCTTTTTATGAAAATGCAAGTAAGTAACTACAAATTTGAACAAAGATACCGATGTGTAGCTCAACTCAAATACCATTCTAATAATTTATGAATTGATTGAGTAAACATTAAAAGTATAAAAGATAACAATAAACTAATGGGATCTCAGTCATACTTTTAACCTTTACTTTGAACATAAAAACTGTTAATTTACGGAGTTTTTTTTCCAATAATATAATGATCTTATTTTTTATTATGTATAAGCAATGCTAATGTTTAGAACTTAAGTTTTGTGATTGAATTCGATTAAGAGCCGAAAAATCAATTAGTTTAGTAAAAACCATTTTTATGTTTGGAGTTTATATTACTTGAAAGCTGATTCGAGGCCAAACGGCTCGGCCAGCTGCTGGAAATAGGGTACCCAACCACAAAACACATGCTAAAGCAGAAAAAGAACCACCGATAAATCGGAATTCTGCAGGCGGCGAGGGCTTGAAGCAGGAGAAATTAGCAAATCCTCTTCCATGATCGAAGCGTTTATGCAAGAATAAGAACCACAAGCTAATTTCCTAGTCGTCCGTTTCTTTTTCTTTTTCTTCTTCATCGGTATATTTATTATATATAAATAATAGATGTATCCATATTGAGTAATTCTCTCGTTTTTGGCATTTCTATTCATCTCAGTTTCTTCTAGGAATGTCCTCTTTCTTAACAAGGAAAACCCTTTTTCTCCAGTATTCAAAATCCCCTTTTCGGTTTTTATTCCTGAAACCATCCCAAAACCCTCCTCAGTCACCATGTAGCTCTTTCCTAATGGATAGTCCCTTCTCAACGAATTCCAATAATTTCGCGGAATACAAGATGCCCTCGGTAACTTGGGGTGTTATTCAGGGCCGGAAAGAGAAGCTCGTTTCCAGGGTTATAATTTCTGATTATTTGAAGACTATCGGCATAATTCCTGATGAATTAGAGGACCTAGAGTTGCCATCCACTGTTGAAGTTATGCGCGAACGTGTCGAGTTCTTGCAGAAAATAGGCTTAACAATCGATGACGTTAACGAGTATCCGTTGATGCTTGGTTGCAGTGTCAGAAAGAACATCATTCCTGTTTTGGGGTATTTAGAAAAGGTTGGGATACAAAAGTCTAGGCTTGGTGAGTTTGTTAAAAATTACCCACAATGCCTTCATTCCAGTGTCGTCGTTGAGCTTGTTCCTGTGGTTAAGTTTTTGAGGGGGCTTGATGTTGACAAGCAAGATATTGGCTATGTCTTGATGAAATACCCTGAGCTTTTAGGATTTAAACTTGAGGGGACAATGAGTACCTCAGTGGCTTATTTGGTCAGTATGGGGGTCAATCCAAGGGACATTGGTCCCATGGTGACACAATATCCATACTTCTTGGGGATGAGAGTCGGGACAATGATTAAACCACTTGTAGATTTTTTGGTTTCTCTGGAGTTACCTAAGAAGATTTTAGCTAGAATGTTTGAGAAGCGACCCTACGTACTTGGATATGATCTTGAAGAGACGATTAAACCAAATGTAGAATGCCTAATTAGTTTTGGGATTAGAAGGGAAGCACTGGCTTCTGTTATTGCACAGTACCCACAGATTCTTGGATTACCTCTGAAGGCTAAACTGTCATCACAGCAGTATTACTTTAATTTAAAGCTCAAGATTGATCCTGATGGTTTTGCCAATGTGATTGAAAAAATGCCGCAAATTGTGAGTCTCAACCAAAATGTGATTATGAAACCTGTCGAGTTTCTTCTTGGACGGGGTTTTCAAGCAGAAGATGTGGCAAAGATGATTGTGAAGTGTCCTCAATTAGTTGCTTTACAAGTTGGGCTCATGAAGAACAGCTATTACTTTTTCAAGAGTGAAATGGGGAGACCAGGAATGGAGCTTGTGGATTTTCCAGATTACTTTACTTATAGCTTAGAGTCAAGGATCAAACCAAGGTATCAAAGATTACAGAGCAAGGGGATCAAATCTTCCCTGGCTTGGTTTCTCAACTGCAGTGACCAGAGATTTGAAGAGAGGTTGCATGGGCATTATATTGAGTCTGAGAGTGCTGGTCCATCATTTTGTATGGGTGGAAAGTTAGAACTACCTGGGAAAGATATTGTATCAGAAGAAGAGGATGAGAGTGATGATGAGATACTTTACAGACGCACAGTATCTCTGTAGTAAATTTCATTTTCTATAATTATGATACTTTCAATTTATCATAGATTTGGGTGTTCTCTCCTTCCCAATTATTTTTGTTGCCAACTCAACTTAAAGAATTCTATGGCATGGACAATGGTGTTTTCTATACTCGTCTGAATTGCTTGGCCTGTAACTGTCATATATTTTGCTTGTGTTCATAGTAATGTTAGCTATTCTCTAGTATTTTGTTTGAGGTTGACTTCCTCAAAATGCCATTATCACAATAGGTATTTCTTCTTTTGACTTGAAACACATGAATATGGGGGCATGGGGGTGGGGGTGGCGGTGGCGATGAAGCATAAAGATATACCTTTTGCATTTTACATACCTTTTTTTTTATTTTTAACCTCTTTTCTTTAGTGCTGTATGATTCTTTCAGTTCTCTTTTTCATCTCATCTGCAATTGAATGATTGTTGCTCATTTTTTATGTTATGGACCATCACATGTTCTGCTGTTCATTGTTCATGATATAATTTTCCTGCATCAATTGATAATTGTAAATATTACATAGTGTGTCCACATACCTTTTCTTCTGGTGTTAATTGAAGGTTGGTAACCCTGTGCACGAGGACCAAAGTAAAACTTAAAACATATTATAACGGTCTAACTGCTAATGGAAAATCTTTTTGCTGTTTCATGCAACATTACTTGGCTCTTAACCATCTCTGCAACCATGAAAATGGTGCTATCTTTTCAAAGATGTCTATCTTGGAACATTTGGATGAATGGTGAAAACTCTTAAGGAATTATTCAAGCTTGCCATTTTTAGCTTCTGTGAGGATTGGCTTTCTATTGTATTTAACTTTTAACTTAATGCCCTGTTGTAACAGAATGCCTTATTTCCTGAAGGGGTACTCATTCTTTTTGTGTTCATTATCAAGAGCTTTTCCTATCATATTTATGATTACAAGACTAGTTTATATTTGAAATTTAACCCAAAGGTGTAAAAAATTATTGTCTTTCTGGAGTATGATATTGTAAAAGTGAGATCTTGTAGACAAGGAGATGACTGCAATTTGCTCTTTCCTGATCTTGGTTGAAATCTTCTGCTCCAATACATGCATAATTACTGTGACATTGCTTTCCTTTTTTTTATGAATGTTAATGGATTTTCCCAGAATCAGATGTAATTTTGGAGATTGTCAAGTGGTTTTCAAATTGAGTTATAAGTTTATTCGTATGACATTTGTAGATTTTCCTGAGGAAGAACTTTTTCGCCGAACTTGCCAAGCAATACTGCATCACACACATTACGTTACTCTTATCCGAATGGCTGTTGCAATCTTTTGTTGGCCAAGTTTTTCTTGCACAAATTTATGTTTTTGATTTGTATTCCATATATTAATGCAAGTAAATGCATGTCCAAGAAACAGGTATTCATAGGAAAGGTACCCAGGAGGTCACCTAACTTTCACCCCCTATCAGTAATCAGTGCCTGTTGTCATGATTGGTCTATCATCCTTTTGAGATTGAATGATGCAGGACAGTTGTACATCTCTAATGACCTGAAGAATAGGTAATAGGATGTCTAGAGGAAGATAGAAATATCATTGGAACCAAATATCCCGACAGTTCATGGTCTTGCTAACACTTCTCCATAACCAAGCATTTTCAGTCAAAAGGCTGGAATAGAGGGATTCTGAGTGAGAATGCAATTAACAGAGTCTAAATTGTTAGGGGTTAATTGGTAGCCTAAGTTCTTAAGATAAAGAAATATCTGCTTAGTAGGATATTTACTTGATATTTTGAAGGATAATGAGAATATGAAGTCAAAATACTTGAACAGAACCCCGTAAGACATTCTCACTGACAATTATGATTCAAAGCCATGAAAGTCTGTATGACGTTTGCTGAGTTTCATCTGTCTCTAATGACCTGACATTTACTCTTTGCATCTTGTAGATCCTTAATGAGGTTTGAGAATGTTGGATATTTATGCAGCACGTGGAAAAACCACAGGAATGACAATCCTTATGCAGGAAAAGGGGGTGTTGACTGCAGTTGTGTAATGCCAACAAGGTGCACCTTCACAAAAGTATAACAACTTCACTAGGTAAGATGTCTCTGTTACTGCCTCTGAACTGTGCAAAATGGGGATACAAAAGGAATTCAATGTTTCTCATTGGTCTTATGTTCATCATCTTTATGAACTTAAAAATGCAGAAAAATGTGATTATTCAGAAATTTTTGATGTCTCTGCATGGGGAATCTTAGTGCAGGAGTTTAAGATAGTTAAAAGTGGATAATGCAAAGTTATCATTTGTTTGGGTAAGTTGAAAGAGAAGTTACTGCAGACTTAGATGGAATTTGTTGACTGCTGAATAATTATTTAGTTTAATTACTTATTATTTTATGGAAAGTTAGAATAGATATTTTTTGATGCACTGAAGAGGTTGCACACCTATGTATAGAAAAGGTTTTTTCAAAACTAAGGGGATATTTTGTCCAAAAATAAGTAGAAGATCTAAGATCGGGAGTATAACCTCCACAGGGAAAGATTCCATACTTTTATTTAAACTCCTTCAAAAGCCTAAAATCTGATTCTTCCAATCAATTTTTTCCCCCCACCCACCCCCCAACATCACAGTCATGGCAATTGGCTTGAAGCGAGACAGAATGACTCAAGGTTCCAGACAACAACATCACACCCCAATAGAAGAGGATTATCTATTCATTCATGAGATATGCTCCTTGGGTTAAAAAATCTCAATTGGTCTCGTAAGAATCTAACCCAATGGTGCAGTGGATTTATGCCAATGAGTAATAAAATTTGGCTTCCATTGAACCTTTAAGACAGTGTCCTAATTCTGTAGTCCATGGTTCATTCTCCAAAACATGGAGGTAATCATTTTGGAGTAGAAACGTGCAAGAAGAAAAATCCTTTATCTAGGTTAGTAACGTTACACATCCACTAAATTTTCCATAAGCTCCTTGTTCGTTGTTCTATACCCTTGTAACTGATTGATTTATGCAAAAGTATTATTGATATACTCCAAGGCTTCCACGAAGTCTAGTACTTTTCCCATGACATGTGAACATGCCATTAAGCGTGTCAACATGACCTCCTGATTCTAGCTATCCATGGTATCCTCTTCCCTTTCTACTATTTACCGTGGCAGCTTTAATTTGCCCCTTTAATGAAAGACTCACCCTGTCACATTTGGCAAGAAGTTTGGAGTCTCCAGGGTATCTGATAGAAGTTGGAAACTGAAGAGAATGAAGTAAATTGAAATACTGATAAATTGCATAAAAGATTATTCCAATTCCTAATACAAGACACTTTGATAATAAAACCTCAGAGCAAACTGTGTAGGAGTTATTTAACTGAAACTGAAATATAGGAAAGCATGGAGTCATGCCCTCCACTACTAGAGCAAGACATCCACATTTGGCTCCATTGACTCCACTACCAAGAATTGAATTTTAAATTTGTTGGTTCTAATAATTGATCCATGAAAGGGATGTGATTTGAGCCTTATCTTTTCTTCTTGAATATACACTAACGTAATGGATGTGTATCAATACTTCCCATGAAAAAGACGACTTGTCCTGAAGGCGAAAAGAAGGGAATTGACCTGTAAGAAAAGCTTATAGTTTTTAGAGGAAGCCTCTTTGAAAAGCTTAACTTCAAATTCAATCAACAACTCCAAAGTTGGTACCCCAGCTTCATATACCTAACGATAAGATAGGACACGACGAGCAAGAATAACTACCCAATCTGAAGTTACTGGAAGAAGAGCTGGAGGATAGGATGGAGATTTTATTGTTACACGTGAAAAATAGGATGAACACCCGAGGAAACAGGTAATTCTAACTCGCAAGCTACAGAACCGATTGGACACAGAATTTTTTAAGATGCAAAGAAATGAGGTGATAGTTTCTCATATCTTCTTTTGACAAAATTTTTTTTTCTGTAACGTTGAAGTCGTAAAAAAATAGATTCACCTACACAGAAAGATAATTCTCACCGATTGGAATCAACTTGTACCTTAATTTGGGATTGGGCTTTGAGCGAATTTGCTGTCAAAAGCTTCAACATTTCATCCTGTAGGAGAAGTTGGTGTCCCAAATCAACCACTAGAGAAAGTCTTTTGAGGGTCTTCAAATAACCCCCATGTCCTACAGATTGAGTATTATGAGACTCAAAAAGAAGTATCTTATGATCCAATCCTTATGAAGAAACATCACATTCCATTGTGAATGACAGAGAAAAATCTGACGAACACAAAATGGGTACAGAAACAAGATCTTGCTTAAACTTGTGGAGTGCTTCCTCAGCTGTGGGTGACCACTCAAACCCATCTTTTTTGGGAAGGTCGGTGAATGGAGGGGACGTGCCAACAACTCATAGATTTTGACAAAACGTCCGTAATATCCCGCTAGGCGTAAAAAGCCTCGTAACTCTTTCACAATGATAATAATCGGTCAGGATTGAACAACTTGGATTTTATCTTGATTAACTTGAACATCATGAGGAGTGAATATATTTCCTAGAAAATTGATCTGTGTTTGACCAAAGAGACACTTCGAACTTTGGCATAAGAGAAATTTTGCTGGGGCAAATCAAGAGTAGTGCAAAGATGTTATTTAGTGTAGTGCTTCATCGTTGCTATAAATAAGAATGTCATCGAAGGAAACCAAAATGGACTTGCGAAGATATGGCCTGAACAAATCATTCATAGCAGCTTGGAATGTTGATGGGGCATTAGTGAGGCCAAGTGACATCACCACGAACTCATAATGGCTAGAATGTGTACAGAAAGGCTTCTTTGCTATGTCATCTAGATTAACTTGAATCTGATGATAAGTCGAGCTTAAGTCACCTTAGAGAAAGTAGTTACTCTGTGCAATTCATAAAATAGTTTTTGAATATTGGTAATGGGGTATTTAACTTTTATGATAAGTTTGTTAAGGGTTTGATAATCCACACACATCTGCCAGGTTTTATACTTTTTCTTGACTAAAAGGACTGTTGTAATAGCAAATGGGTTGGAACTTGGTCAGATAAAACCTGTAGCTAACAAATCAGCCACTTGTTTTTCAATCTCGGTTTTTTAGTAATTGGTATATCTGTATGGTCTAATGTTTGGAGGGGAAACATTGGGCTAGAGATTGATGAAATGGGTGTGATTTTTGTAGGGAGATAAAGTACATGATTCCTGGAAAACTGAAGTATATTATGTAAGTAATGAATGGAAGGAAGTGGCTGACTTACATTGATTGGCAACTTCAACAGAAATGCTGTTCTTGCAGCTTATACCTTTGGCCCTTGAGAGTAAAAATGAGGAACATTTCGTTCCAATTCACTTGAACTGTATGGAGTGAAGCTAACCATTGAATGCCCAAGACAAGATCGGCACCTTCAATGGCCATTACTTCCGGAAGCTGTTCCTCCAAATTTTGCAGATACGGTTACGTTGAATGATGTCCCCATACCAATACGCACCCCAAAAGAAGAAACAGTACTGTTAGATTTAATTCTTTGACAATGGTTTCAGCCACAAAATTATTTGTGAACCGCTACCAACAAGGATTAAAACTTCTTTAGAGCCTATACTTTCTTTATGCTTGCTTCAATGTGGTGGTATTAAATTTCCCCAATATGACATGAAAACTGCTGGTTGCCAAATCTGACTGTTGGGTAGCATCTGAATCATTTGATATTTGTTCCTCTTGCTTTCCACGTGATTCCTTGATTTCAATTTCCAAAGAAGAAAGTGTTCTCTCTTTGCATTGATGTCCTGGTCCATTCCATACTTTTGATTACACCTGAGATGGAGACTCTTTGCTAATCTTTCTTGCTTTTCAACCTCCCAATTGCTTGTGAAATTTGTGCAAGGGGTCCTGCATTTTGCTTAGAAGTTATTTGGACTTCCTGTAGAATAGAAGGTCGTTGAATTGTAGTGGATGGGTTTGACCACTTTCAACAGGCCGCTTGGGCCCTTTTGCTGTGTGAGATAGGCTCAATTTTGACTCGACGCAAACTTGTAGTTCGTGAATATGTAAATCTGCCTTCAGATCTTTATGTAGACCATCGAGAAGCACTCCCTACATTGACTATTGACTTTGGTAGTGCCACTACTAAAATGGGGCCATTATCTCATGGTGTGACATTTTTTTGGCCGTACAACTTGGAATTTTTCTTGGAGCAACAAATTCTAACCATTGAGCAACAATGTCTAATTTTCTACTTAAGTTGATGCCCTATGATTTTTCCATCTTTAAACCGATGCTCTTTCCTGTCACCCTTAGAATACAAATTTCCTGGTTTTGGCATTTCTAGTTTCGCTGGACATTCAAGATTTGCTGGATTCTCTCCTTATGGATTGATGCAAACCTTGCACTTTGATTGCAAGACCTAACCTTTTTTGTCGGAAATTAAATTTCAAGGCTCATCAAAAGGTGCAAATTACTTGACGTTTTATTGACTTGACATTGTTTCTCAATCGTGAACCTATATCTCAATTGAAGACACCATAAACAATCCAAGTTAAATCGTTTGATAAGTCTATAAAGTTCAAATAAATCGTTTGATGAGTCCAAGAAACCCTAGTGTAAAGAATAGATTTCGTAGCTAACATGTCTCATAATGAAAGCACTAAAATACCCTTGGAATAAAGTTCTGATCAGTGCTTGTGGGTGCACTGGTGGCCAGTTAGGACCAGAAGTTGGCTTTGTCTTGACCGGTTTTGGTGAGGCCTTAGTAGTTGCACTCTATAGGAGGAAGATGAGGGTTGTTCGGTTAGACTTGATCTGCACTGGTTCCAACTCCAGAAACATTCATCATTTTGATGCTGTTAAGCATGGAAACGGTGATGTTCGAGCTCCATTACAACTGCTCCATGTTCGGATTATATCTTAATAAATGCTCTCTTCAAAGTTTTAAAGCTATTTTCATTTTTTAATATTGCAGAATGAATCTATTTTTAATCTAAAATTTCATTGATAAAGAATTACATTCCATTAATTCTTTAAATTTAAATACTGATATCCCAAATAGTGAGCCACTAGAGCACTTGTTCATCTTCTTTAACTTCTATTTGCACTTACTTTTTGGGAAGACATTTCACTTCATTTTATTGTTGGCCTCTCAAATTCCAATTCGTATGGCACGATTGGACCTTTAATATAAGTTTGGTGATTTTATTCGCTTGGCACACCTATTTACTGCCAAGATTGTGGTTGCTTCTTCCTGCAGAGAGATCATTAGACTACATGGGATTCCACAATTCATCATACCGGAATGAGATATCTTTAGGATCTATTTTTTGTAAGTTCTTTAAATGGAGCAAAACCAGCCATTGAATGGGTATTTGTAACCATTCTAAACTATATTTCCAAAACGAAGTTCTGAATCATTTTTTAGAAGCCAATCTTCATTGCTTCACACAGAACACCCTCGCTAATGCAGTTCCTTCCATGTTTGGGTTGAATATTCCTGTAACAGTGACTTCCACACTTTCACCTGCCGTTTACATAAGACAGCCTCCTCCTCTTCATCCTTATGTCTATATGAAACACACATACAGGACCTGGAGAATCAACTTACCCAATTTTCTAGATGATCATGAATATGGTTATTAACATCCTAGTTTTAGGTTTAAGGATAGGGTATTCTAAGTTTATATATATATAAATATATATGTTTGTGTGTGTGTGGTTTTTATGAATAAATGATAAAGTGATTTTTATTGAACATGGAATTAGAGCTAAGTTTGAGACTTGGCAGTTTTGGCTGGTTGGCATGATAATCGTAGCGGCATAACAAGAGTATGATAGGTATCCAAGTCTTTTGTGGATTCAATTAACCAGTCGCCACAAGGTCTTGGTGGGGGAGATATTAAAAAAGGGATGATTCCTAGGTTAGTTGTAAATCAGTTTTGGAATCCTGTGGTAATGATATCTGAAATGGCATATTTTATCTGTAGGAGATATCGTAGTACAAGCTTGGGGAGAGAGATCTGAGACAGGATATTCTTTGAGGAAGATATCTGAATTTAATCCTATGAGGGAGATAAGGGCAGATATATCTGAGTTTTTTATTATATGAAGAAAATTGAGTGCAATAAGTGGTATCTGGTCCAATTGTTACATGCAATGTAAGGTTAAGGTGTTTTCATTTTGAGCAAAGTATGATGTAATGATGGGTTAACCAATAACTCTCTATGGAAGATTTAGATGGGTCATCTTATATTTTACAAGGATTGTGGAGGACTGTTAACAAGGATTTTTTTTAGTTGAGATTAAAGTGCTAAGGCAGATATTGAGATGCAAAGTTAAGGCAGATACTGTGTTCTTCTCAAGATTGTTGGTGAATGCTATGCACCAAAGACGTGAAGAAGTTGGATAGGTTGTATGCTGATCATTGGCTTGGTTAGGTATCCCTAATTCAATTAAGAATACATGACAAAAGCTAACAATTTTTCTCTTGAATAATATTCTTTGTATTAAAAAAAGAATCTCCACAAGGCTCAATCTAGGATGAAAGTTCTGACAGGCTTGCATTGTAGCAAACTTTCCTCTAATGCTGGAGATTCTGTTTGGCTTTGACTTTGACTTCATCCCTATCGCAAAAAAAGTGTTGTTATCCGCCTGTGTGAAAAACTCAAGTTTTTTTGGCCGTATAAAGGGGTATGTCAGATTGGTTTTGTGGTTTATGAACTAGAGCTTCATTCAATTCCGAACTCGATCCCATTTTCTATCTTGGTCTCTTGCGTCCTGCAGATGGACAACTTCCATCTGTACCACCAACACCATTCCCTCTTGTGGTCGCATGTTCACCTGCTGAAGTTTAGGACCATCACTTGAAGATGATAGCAAGTTGGGAGGGGTGGCAATTTCCTGCCTTTTGCCTTGACGACAAGATGTTTGTCCAAGAGCGGAATATTCCTTGATGCAGCTCTCGGTAGATGTGGACAGCCCTTTAAAGTGTATGCGAGGAGAATTAAGATGATGTGAGATGCATATGTTGCAAGCAGTATTCACTTTTCTCTGACTAAATGAGCGCTACCTCACTCTGCTGGCATGGCCCTTAGTGCCCTACTATGCTAGCATTTTCCCACTTTCCAATTTTTGTCCTTGCTAGTTGTCATCATGTCTTGGAAAGTTTATTATAAATAAAAGATTAAGTTAGTTGTTATCATGTTTTTTTTTTTTTTTTTTTCAAATATTTGAATGTTCATAGATCTGTCCCACTTGAATTGGGCAAGCTATCTATCAATATATTCCATATTTCTCTAATTTCCATCTGCCTTTCTCCACATCTATCAGCTCCATTCTGGCATATTTCATGGTATTTGAGTCTTGACTGCAGTTCTTTAGTAAGGAGCTCTTGCTCTTCCTCTTGTATTTCCATATGCAATTTAGCGAAATGTGTAATATACCTATTACTCCCTCCATCCTGAAGTACAGGTACACAATTGGTGCAATGCAAAAGTTCAGTGGATCATTTGAGCTTAATTTATCACTTTATGGTTGATAGTTAAGCAGGTTAGGGGTGTGAACCCATTTATTTTCTGAAATCATATCTCTTAATTAAGGAAAGGAAGTTATGGAAGTTGAGATGGAAAATGTCTATTTTTTTGAAAGCGGATATTTATTTTGTCACAACTAAGTAGAAATATGAATACTACATGTGGGATGGAGGAAATATTGACACATATATATATCTCAAGTCTTTGCAAAACATTGCCTACCTGGATATAAATGTCCAAAGCTATTTTCATTTCATACTGAAAAATTATATGTTAGTCTTGATTTTATATACAAAATTATCTTTGGAAGTGTCAAACACTTGAGATGGAAAAATATGAAAAAGTCTAAACCATTTTGGTTGGTTTTTTTCTAATGAGAATAGTATACAAAATCAAAATGAAACCATATTTGTGTCATATTGTATGATTTCTCTCCTTGCTACTTATGTTCAAGTAGCAAGGCTGTATCATGTAGATTATGGTAAATGATGGGTTGCTTATTTCTTTTATGGAGGTCCCAAGTTCACAAAGTGAGTCTTGGGAGAAGCAGAATTGAGTAATGAATTTCTGTTAACTCATTTGTTTCAAGCATTCCAAGTTGCATTATTACCATTTACCAGGGATTTGCATATATGAACTGTCAATTTATGTTATTCTGCCATTTAAAGGTGAAGGACTGATTGCCTGAATCTGGAAAAGAAGAAGAAATGGGGAAAAAGGCATAATTTGAGAACCAAAGTGTAGTTTTCGTAATTGCTTGGTCTACTGTTTTGTTGGCTATAATTGTTCTATTGATTACATGTTTTCCTTCTTTCTATATTATTGTCATCATCAGCTGGAAATGGGTTTAGCACAACTCTTAGTAGCTAATCCTTTGTGGAAAAAGCTAAAAGAGAAAATGAAAGGAATTGACAATGAAGCCAATTTACTAGAACCTTTGAAGCATATTTGTCAAATAACTTGTGTAGGCTTGATTATACATGATTATTCTTTAAGAATATATATTCTGATTGTCATTTTGTTTGGGTACCTTGGTTGATAAAGAATGTTCAGCAATGCATTTTCTGTTTTAGATTTTATAATAATAGTAGTTTATAGAAGTTGATGCTGGAAATGCATCTAAGATAAAAAATGTTTTTGTTACATTTGCTAATGCTTGATTGTAAGGGTAAGAAGTCAATATCCTGGACGATGATGTTCTGTTCTCAGCACAAGAAGAAGTATGAGAAGAGTCCTCTGACCTGAAGTGCTGCTGCTGCTCTGAATGGCATGAAGTAGATCTCATCAGATAATTAATGCTTCCTGGTTATATATATATATATAAAATTAATTGCAGGATGGGCAAATGATGCACTCATCGCATTGTAAGCTTCTACATGTTTCAGCTGAACTGAATGGTTGGGAAAGAATTCTTTCGAGTATCAAAATCACGGTCAGACAGATTCGAAGGTCAAGTCTATTTTGACGTTCCATAGTTTTCATTTGGGTTAATTCTTTCTTTTTGAATTTTCATTTGCATTATTCTCACCTCACCTCTTTTCTTCTCATCATCCGATCCAACTACTAAGAGATATTATGACTTGACTATAACCTCACCTCTTGTTTTACTCTTAACTATAATAATAAATATAACCGTTTCATATGAATTAATAAACAATAAATATATATTTATTATGTTTAAAATACCTTTTATCTTTCATATTTATAGTTATAATTATATTTCTTCATAATAAATGGAAGGGATATTAAATGAAGGGTAAGAGTAGAAAAAATATATTACTTTCGTCTCATAAAGATAGTCCACGTTTCTTTTTACTTAGTCTCAAATTATAATTCAGTTTTTTTTTAAGAGGGATAGTTATAAGTTTAAAGACTAAATTATCATCATTAATTATCTCTTCATATCTATTATTGTTAATTCTAATAAATTAAATA
>JAWZTD010000048.1:6085827-6131760 GCA_035221335.1 Echites panduratus
ACCCTTGCTTAAAATTAAATGGTCAAATAAACACCTATAACATTGTGACCAAAATTTCTGCAATTTGGTCATGTGTTCCATGGCTGGTCAAGGTCCATTTCAAGCCCTCCAAGTTGATTTATAAGCTCCTTATTCTCTCTTAAACTTCATAAAATCTTGAGCTTTAATCACATTAAAAGGATTGCTTGAAACCCCTTCATCTTGGAGTGTTCTTGTTTGGAGAATGGCCTCAAAATCAATTAGTTCTTCCTTTCCTTAAATGAAGATCATCAATGCTTGTCTTAACTTTGAAGCTCTTGATCTTCTGATAGGTTCACTTGGTATTTTTGGACATGGGTCATCATCAACATGTCTCAAACCATGTAGTCAACTCTTTATCAATAGTAGAGTTAACCATTCCATCTATCATACCACCATGTCTTGTAGATTTCAACACATCCACAAATAACTTGAGAAAGTAAACAACAATTAACCAATGGATTAATCTTATTCTTGGACATATTTTTTAGTACAATGATATATAAATTAACAATAAATTAATATATAAATGTAAAACTCACTCAATATAAGGCTTCACTTCTAAGCAATTGAGTAGTACACATATATGTGTTGCATCATACTCGTCACCAATTAAGTATCGAGTTTTACATGCTCTAGATGATTTAGGTTGATTGGAAAAGATTGAAAGATTTACAATATCAGATTCCAAATTAACTTGAAATTCATCTCTTGAATGCGCCTTCTCTAGTATTCACACTAATATCAAAATAATGCCACTAGATAAGCATTACAAATGGACCCCTCAATATGTGCCTTGTTCTTTATCTTTTTCTTAAATGATAAAGGAATCCAAATATATATATATGGTAAGTAATTCTACAAACTCCACAAGAATTAATTATAAATATATTTCATTTCAAAAGTAAACATTCATTGATATTGTGTAAGACCAGAAACAAGAGCATCTTGAGACAGATGGATTGGAACATGGTCCATCGAGTTAAAAAATGAGGGTGAAAATATTTTTTTCTAACTTATACAAAATAACTGGAATGTCGCTCATATTTGCGAAGAGTTGTAGAATTTAACCCTTTAAAAAATAAACGCAATTCTATTATTGCTTTCCATACATGAGAATATAGCAACTCACAAAATGCAATAGACATCAATCTTTGCATGAAAACATGGCAATCGTGACTCTTCATTCCACTTAATTTGTAGTCTTTCATATCAACATATCGTCCCATATTTGCACAATACTTATGAGGAAATTTGAGAGACCTAACCCACTCTCAAACCACTTTACGTCCATCCTTATCCAAGGTATAAATTGCCTTTGGTTTAATTGTACAATTTTCCCTCAAATGTAGTTTTGGTCTTCTATCACAATACAATGCAATTTCTAATCTAAAGTTTGCATTGTCTTTTGATTTACCTTTTATCGCATACATTATGCATCATTGTATTTAATATTTTATTGCATACATTCTTCACTATATGCATTATATACAAATTATGTTGGATAAGATTATCATGCCAATATGGAAGCTCTAAAAATATACTTCGCTTTGTCCATACCCATGTGTTTTTACGTTTTGTTCATTTCTCTTCAAAACTTTAGGCATGTATTGAACTGTATTGCGGATCTCTATTCCATTGAACCTTTGAGGGATCTTAGATGTTTTCATGTGCCCTTTTTGTACAGTTTTTCTATCACTCCTAAATAAATCATCTTGGGAAAAAAAATTGTCGATGACAATCAAAATGAGTAGTCTTACTACCATGCTCAAGTTGGAATGCCTTCGTATTCTCCATAAAAATAGGACATGCTAATCTACTAGCAGTCCAACCCGATAACATACCGTAAGTGAGAAAGTCATTTATTGTCCATATTAATGCAGCTTGCAAATTAAAATTTTCTTTCCATTTTAACATCTCATGTTGTAATACCAGTGTGCCACAATTCTTTCAACTTCTTGATTAACGGCTAAAGGTAAACATCTATCATCTTCTTTGGATTCTTAGGCCTAGGTATAATTTCTATCAAAAACATATATGGCGATTTCAGACACATACTTGGAGGTAAATTATGAGTTAAAATGAGTGGCCAACAAGAATATTGCTTCCCAGACTGACCAAAAGGATGAAATTCGTCAGTACATAAACCAAGTCTGACATTACATTGTTTAGTCGAAAAAGATTGGTGAGTATAGTCTAAATGCTTCCAAGCTTCTGCCTCTAAATTATGACATATTATTTCCTTAGATTGTGAATGATTAAAATGCCAAATCATATGTTCTGCTATTTTTGGAGAAGCATACATAGATTGCAGCCTTGGACTGATAGGAAAGTAGTGCATTTGTTTATATGCAGACTTCTTTCTTGGCTTCAAAGTGAATGACCACAAATTTCACAATTTATTTTTGTTTCATTTTCTAGCCAAAAATAACATGAAAACATTCTTGCAAACATCTACTTGCTCAATAGGCAAATCAAGACCAGACATTACTTTCTTTGCTTCATAAAAATTTTTGGGCAACTTATGCCCTTCGGCTAGAAAATCTTCAAGAATTTGACAAATATCATTGAAGCACCCTTTAACATATTATGTGATGACTTTAGGCTTAAAAGAAAAGATATAACTTAAAGTATATATGTTTTCTTACAACTAGGCCAAAGTGGCTGCTCCGTTTCAGATAATAAATCATAAAATTTTTTGACTTCTTGATTTGGTTTAGTATCCATATCAATCATATTATTATCAGCAAGCTCAAAAAAACTACCATATGTATTAGCAACTATTTGCAAGAGTCCATTTGAAGCTCCAACCTTTGTATTACAGGTTGCACTCCCTCGTATGAGACGTTCGCCATGGGATGTCCAACTATAATAATTTGAGACTCATTCTTTAGCAAGTGAAATTCAACCATCTCAGGATTAACAAATTTTTTATTTTTGCACTCATTACAGGGGTCCTAATATTCAATGTCCTGTAATATACTTCTTGTTTACATGCCACTTCATGAAATTCTTTTACACCATTACAAAAATCAGATGAAAATCCTACTCTACCAGAGCCAACTCTTGTACCCATCTATTTACGATTACTTTTCATACCTAATAAAAGAAATTGTAAGAAGTATTGAGTATGAAATAATTAAAACAGTGCATTAAAATACTAAATAGATATCCAAGTAGTAACATATATATTACACAATATATGAAGCAACAGTCAACAAAGAAAGGAATTAATAAAAAAACAAAAAAACAAAAAAACAAAAAGAAGATCTTTTCCAATATTTTGGAAGAAACATAATAACAAGAGATAAGGAAAGGAAATAAGACAATAGTGTAATCCTTAATGTCGTAGAACCTTTCCAAAGTAAAGAGAACTTCTATGGAAAGAGTAGTTCAACAATTAATAAGGTAATAAATTGAAGTCCTTTAACGGTACATGAAGTGATGGAGTGTAATTATACTTTTTCCACGAATAGAGTTTTCTGTGACAAGTTGCTAAGGTCAAGGAAATCTGTGGCAAAACTTCCACCTTTAAATATAGGAAAGTTGCTACGACCAACAATAGTTGTGGCAAACTTCCCTGGAAAAGAACAGAGCCATGGAAAATATTTGTTACCAATATTAAATGTACACTAAATGATTCACTTTTCTACATATGGAGGCAATCATGGAAAATAATTTCTGCGGATCCATGGATAAATTTCGACGGAAAGATGATGTATGTTGAAAAGTCTTGAATTGTTATATCTCATGGAAAGTCCACAAAAACTTTCTATGGATTTAAATATTTCGTAGAAAGGTATTCCACATTTTTGGTGCCTTTGATAATATCCATGGAGGATAGCATGATTTCCAGCAGTGTATGTTAAAAAAAAAGGGTTGTTCGGTAGCCAATAGGGGCATAGGTAGAACCTAAATCACCAGTGCAGTGATGGGAGCCTGTATAACAATGACAAGATAAAATCCAAATTTGTAGTCAATAGTCCATCAAGAATGTTTCAATCTATATGTTCCGGGCTCAAAGATTCCAGCAGAAACAATCTTAGGCTGAAAAGGACTTAGACTAGACATAACGCTCAAATAACTTACAGGCAATCCAGTACCAACAAATCCACAGAGACAGCACAGAATAGTAGATATGGTTCCATGAAATATAAATGCTCCACAAAAGAGTTCCATCAAGTATCCAGCAGATGCATGGGATAAACTTTTGAGATATAGACAATTGACAAAAAAAAAACCTAATAGCACCACTCAAACTTGTGAAAAGACTTGTTGTAACAATATGTAGCCTGTGTAATAGCAGTGCAGCAGTAAGTTCCAAATTGTTTCCACATCATCATAGAGAGAACCCAAAAGAGTTGTTTGAATGCTCCATAGCCTGGCTTCAACTTCTCTTATCAACATCTTGGCATTGTGAATAATGACTTTGAGCAAACAAGATGAGCTGCAGTTTTTTCTGTTCCAGTAAAGAATGAGGAGATTATAATTGTCATAAAATATAGGCAGACATAAGGTCAAGTGAGATATTGTCTGCAAGAAAATACTCTATGCAAAAGGATGTCAAAAACCACATAGATAGATTCAACATATGGACAAGTAAGAGACTAAAAGATGGACAAAACCCAAGTGTGTTAGTTCGCAGCATGGCAGTAGACTTAAAGTCTGCAATCAACATGAAGGGTTCCAATAAAACAAAACTAGCATCTAACCAAGGCTGAAGGATATCAACGAGTGATCCTAAAGTTGGTGGAACCATTTTGGAAGTAATTTGTGGAGGAGTTCTATGAAGAAAAGATTCATGGAAGAAAGTATGTCTACAAGGAGTGACACTTCAAATCATAGATGCTTTCCAAAGATGATGTATCAAGTGAGGGCTTGGAAGAAATGTATTACGATGGTGCTCAAGTTCAAGTACTTGTATTGAAAATACAAGAATGACATTCCAAAGGATGGAGAATGATACTTCAAAGATGAAGAAAGACTTGTACAAAATAGCTCAAAGAATGGAAGTACTTGAAGCTTTCTTTGGAGGTGTTCTTACACATGTATAGAGATTTGTACACAAGGATTTATACTTCAAGTTTAGGCTTAAACATGAGTAGAAAGGGCTTAAAAATACATCATGAAGCATCCAAAATCAAGCCATAATAAACCAAGTAGAAAGCACCAAATAAGGCCAAAGAAAACAAGACAAAAAGGGATCAATTCGATATGTAGAGAGAAGAACCGATCCACTGATTGGTTCTCCTCACTGGCATCTGTCAAATGACTAGCCAAGGCAGTGGTTAACAGATCCAATTACTAGTTCAACTTAATTGCACTGGTCAACTTCATTTTGGCAGAAAAGTGGATGTTTTCCTTGACTTTTCTTTGTAGTTTTTGATAGTTTTTAAGGGTAATTAAGTCCTTAAACCTTATGAATGATTTAATAAGTTTGTTTAGGATTTTAGAACTATATATAGCTCTTATCTTTGTAATTCATATAACACTTTTAAGACACTTCATAACATGAAATCACATTTGAGAGAAATCTTTCAAAATCAAACATGATTTTTTTAGTATGTCCTTCATGAGCTCTTCTTAGGGTTTTTGATTAACTTCTCAAGGGGCATTCAATTAGTTTGGATTAAGGTATTGAAAAGTCTACCAATTCAAGAGGTTGGTTGATGTTGAAAGACAACATATGTCAATCTAAATTAGCCTTGGATCTTCATTGGTGTGCTTGAAGAATTGAACTAAAAACTTGAATTCTAAGAGATCACATTATATCTTGGTATCAAAGCTTAGGTTCTTTATCATAAGGTTGCCTATCTTTATTAGCTTTTTTGTTTAGAGTTAAGATTATACTTGTTTCTTTGAAATTCTATGATTTATTATTGTTTTTGTGTTTTGTTCTTCTACAACTATCATAGTCTTGTCCTTGTGATCTATTGTTTGTGGGAATTGTGTTTTGGAACTCTTATCTCTTTGGTTCTTGTTTTTTAATCTTCATTGACTACTTGATTAAGGGTGTGGATTACTTAGTATTATTGTCGTAAGTGGTTTGCATTGCTCTTGTGAGTTAACTAGGAACTAGAAAGAGGAGTTAGAGTGGCAAAAGGAGACAGAGGTGAGCTCATCAGTAAAAGTCATTGATTACGTGATATACATAAGTGAAGGTGAGGTTATATACATTGCATTATTTTTTTTCTTTGTAGGTAAATCATATCTAAGACTTCTTTAAAGCTTTACATGTTGAAGGAAAAACAATGTTAGTTATGCTTCACTTTTAGAGAGAACGAAACAATTGTCAAACGACATATTGGAAAGAAGGGATATGAACTTAAAGGTTGAGAACTTTGAAAGAACAATAGAGGAACACACACCTAATCCTCCTAGAAATCAATTGCAACAAGCAAGAAGAGGAGGTGAATATCAACCTTGTTCCTCTAATTAGTCTGTGCCATATAAGGGAATTAGTGAAAGACACCATCAAGGGTTCCAATTTAAAAGAAGACATGAGCATATGGGATACACTGATGATGGCTATTATGACTATGAAGTGGAAAGGAGCCCGGAAAGGAGCCCAAGGGAAAGAAGAAGGGATGAGGATTCATATTCCTAACATAATGAATATGGCCATAAAACTTCCTGTTATTCAACAAAGGAGAGAGCGGAGCACAAAACGAAAAATAATTCAACAACAAAATAAAGGGGATAAACAAATCCAAGAAGTTTCAAGAATGTATTGTTGAAAAAGAACAAATCCAAGAGATTCTTTGTGAAGTGAAAAAAGTTGATGATCATGTGATATTTCAAGAAGGGGATAAACAAAGTGAAAATCTATTTCTTGGGAGATGCATAATTTTTTAGAAAATAAGCAGTTTGATGATGATTGATCATGGAAGTAGTGTGAACTTTGTAAATCAATATGTGGTGGATAAATTGGAGTTTACATGTGAGAACCATCCAAACCCTATAAGCTACAAAGGTTGAAAGAAGATGAAGAGGTTATGGTTGATAAGCAAGTGAGAATAAATTTTTCCATTGGGAATTATAGGGATGAAGTATTTTGTGATGTGGTTCTTAAGCAAGTAACTCATTTGTTGCTAGGGAGACATTGGCAAATGGGAAGAGTAGCTATATATGATGAAAACTATAACAAGTACATTTTCAAGAAGGACTGAAGAAGAGTAAATTTGAAATCATTTACATAGCAAGAAATCCAAAATGATTAATTGTTGATAAAGAAAATGTAAGAAAGAGTTCTATGCAAAGAAAAAAGAGTCCAATTGAGGATAAAGAAGCGAGGGTGAGTGAGGAAATTAAGAAAGAAAATGAGGTGAAAAATGAGAGAAAAGAAAAGGAAGAGCTTGAGAGACAAAAAGATCTTGAGAAACAAGAAAAATAAGGGTGAGAATGAAAAAGTAATGAGTGTCATGGAGAGAAAAGAAAAGGAGAAAAGTGAGAATGAGTTAAAAACAATAAGTGAAGAAAAAGTGAGTTTCGTGAAAAAGAAAGAGAAAATAAGAGTGTTTTGATCTTCAAGTTGAACAAAAAGTTTTTTATGACCGTTTCTAACATTGAACATTAAATTTCTAGTTTTCTTGTGCCAAATTTTTAGGAATTTGAAGGATTAATTAAGGTGAAAGATGGCAAGGACCATAATGAATGAAATCTTAAAGTGTAACACTCTTATCTCTACACTTGATGATAAATCGTTGGAATTTGAACTTGAAAAGATAATTTCTATGACTATGTATGACTTTGGAAATGCTTATGATGCTTGTGAACAAGGTATTCTTGTTAATTCTTTTAAGCATGATGATCTCTTGATTAGTAGGAACAAATTGTGTGTTTCTATTAGTTTGTTTGATGTGATCCTAGGCATGATTCAAACTATGATTGAAGATAATGGGATGCGATCCTAGGAAGCTCATTGAACATGCAACAATCATGGGAGAATTAGGGTATTCAAAGTTCAACAATTCAAGTTCAAAAGGGAATGAGGACATTTGACAAATATAATTAACTTGAGCTAGAAGTCACCCATGAAAACCCTAAAGTTTAGAAGAGTTTTATGGCATCAAGAAGAGTGTTGAATGACTAATTTTTTGAAGGATTAAAGGCTTCCAATTCTTGTCAAAAATCAACCATGAAATCATGGAAATGAAATGTAAAAGATAGCTAGACAAATGAACTTAAAAGATGCCAAGAAAAGTGGTGGAGAAAGATGCCAAAACCGTTCTATTTGGGGCCTGGGATGAACTGTTCGGCCCCTAATAAACAGAGACCAACCCAGCTGCCAGAACATAGGAGGTCCTGTGCTCCTCCAGCTAGTGTCCGGCATCTGCCCAGCAGTCTGGTTCTTGATCAGATGCAGTTGGCTCCTGCTTCAACATCTTTAGCAGCTTTTTCTTGCTTTGTTTCTTCCATGTACTTGTTTTGTATTTTCCTTGTAGTTTAGGGTCTTTTATTGCAATTTATTTCCAGCTTTCTTAGTTAGGCTTAGTAAAAGCCTTCATTGTATCAAACGTAATTTTTAGATGAATGAAAATTGATGCAACGCTTCTTCTCTACTGTTAGGGAAAAAATCAAGACTTTGTCTTGAATTGTGAGATTCTTTCAAAAACTCTTCCTGGGTTTTTAGAGAATGACACTAAGGCTTTCAATTACTTGGATTAGGATATTGAATAGTCTTCCAAATCAAAAGGATGGTTGATGAGATTCGCATCTTATCGGTCATTCTAACTAGTCCAAACTGAAACCTAGGTGAAATCTTGTCTTCGGTGCAATTTTGACCTACCCATCAAAAAAGGTCTTGCAAGAAATCACATCATTGTCGAAAGCTTTGAAACATTTTTTGTTTGTGAAGGAATCATTTGTGAGTTCTTATGATTATGTGCTTAATGTTTCGAGGCAAGTTATAAATGGTGAATTATATAAGCATGTTTATTCTTTGCTTGGAGGAAATCCTATGTTTATGCCTAAGGGATTTATGTAAGATTTGTTGATTGTTGAGTTTCATGGAAATAACTTTAAGCTATATTCTTGTGCCTTGAATTGCTTGAACTTTATGAGGAAGCTTATCTTTGAGTTATACTTGATTGAGAAATCCAAATTTGTCTTAGATGATAAAGTTTTGTGGATCTTTGATGCTATGATTCTTGATACAAACTTTTACTTTCGTGGTCTTTTGTGCATATTTATTGTTGATTCCAAATGCTTAATTATCTTGTTTGAAAAATATTTCTTTGTGATGCATATAAGAAGAAAGTTTATGCTTTTTAAGTCTTTGTTTAGACTTTGTGATAAGACACTTCATGTGGAGAGTGTTCTTCGATGAAGTTGAGGAGCTTCATAATATTGATATCAAGATGTTTTTTATATCCTTAATCTCCATTTGGCATCTTTGGGGGAGTTATATGATTTTTTGGTTTATGTATTGTGCTATGTTAAGAAATTGAGAACATTTTCTATCCTTGAATGAGTACAATTTTGTCCATCTTGATGATAGACTAAATTATAGCATATGTGAAGGATATTTTATTATTCATGTCGCACATATGTATGAAGTTTTTTTTATGGAGGACATTTGAGTATTAGTTTGAAGAAGTGTTTCTTGAAGTTGCAATGTATTGACAATTTTGCTCTTATGAAAATGGACTTCGATTTTGGAGCTATATTGTACCATGCTTTATGGGGACATTAACATTTGGAGTTATGGTTTGTGCTTTGAATGATGTAACTTTGTTTCTTTGTTGCTTAGAGTGGACAGTATTCCTTGTCTATGTTGTTTGGAGTTTGTTGTAGAAGAGAGGTAGTACATATCAATTAAGGAAAGACCACCAACTATGACGGAAGGAATGGTAAGGCAATTTCATGATAATACTTCCATGGAGGGTAACTTTTGTCAAGCCTTTGAAAGCTTTGAGTTGCTTGGTAAGTATTATCTTGATGTTTCATTCAATGTAAGTGACAATTCTCTTCTCAATGTAGGACTTCAAGATTTAAGGACGAATTCTTTTACGGTTAGAGGGAATGATGGATATCAAGGAGTGATCTTAATGTTGGTGAAACCATTTTGGAAGTCATATATGGAGGAGTTCAATGAAGAGAAGATTCATGGAAGAAAGTATGTGTACAAGGAGTGGCACTTCAAATCATGAATGTTTTCTAGAGCTTGTTTGGCCTAGTTTTTTTTGTTGTTAAAAGTTGGCTTTTGACTTCTCTTAAATAAAATACCTTATAATAAAAAAATGAAAGATGTTTGGTAAATTTATTTTAAAAGCTATTTTTTTCAGGGAAGCTGTTTGGTAAATTTATTTTAAAAACTATTTTTTTTTAGAGAAACTGTTTGGCATTACAAGTTACATAAGCTATTATTTTTATTAAAATTACCATGAAGGTCATTCGACTTGGGCAAAACAAATTGTTGATTTTTTTTTTTTTTGCATATTAATGATTTTTTTTGCACCTTGATGAATATATTTATAACAATTTAAGTAATTATAAAATGTATTTTAATTATCTAATTTACCTCTTATAACTATTTTTGTATATATATTATAATTTTTTTAGCTCATTGGCAAAATCAATTTTGTTGCGATGAATAATTTTATAATTAACAAGGAAAAAAGCATGGTGTTAGAAATGACAATCCGAATTATATATAACATATGTCTATATGTAAATATTAAAAATAAAAAGTCCTTAGTCAATGTCTTTAATAAACATAAATATCACACAAGCATCAATTCTAAAATTTCTATGTCATTAAAGCAGTAGCAATTTGATTACGAATTATATCCATATAAGCATCACCGGATGATCTTCTACTACTCGATGCACCATTTTCCTCTTGAAGATTTACCTCTTCTAAACTTTTAGGAATATATTCAGGATCTTGATCGCATCTGTTAAATTCTTTATCTGGAAGACTACACTGTCTAATATAGTTATGAAGTGATGTTATTGCAATAATAATATTCTCTTGTTTTTTCAATGAAAATGGCTTCATATCACGTAAAATATGCCATTTGCTCTTCCAAATTCCAATAGTTCTTTCAATCACATTTCTTAATAAAGAGTGTGCATGATTGAATGTTTCTTCTACACCTTCTGGTTGACTACCAATTCTAAAATCAGGAATGTGATATCTTTCACCCTTGTAAGGTGCCAAATTCCCTCTCATATTTTGATATCCAACATCCACCAAGTAATATTTACCTTCAAATATTATAAAACTCACTATTTATACATTAGAAATATAACCACAATTGAATTACGAAATAAACATAAAATATAATTAAAAATCACACCTTCTATAGGATGAGTTAACAAGTCTTTAATTTCTTCAAGCACACTTGAAAGAATGCATGTATCATGTGCAGTGCCAGCCCAACCAACAACCACAAAATTAAATAACGTATCAAAATTACACACTAACATTATATTGTGTGTAGGATACCTCTTTCGATTGTTAAATGAATCTGGTCACTTGTAGGAGAAATAGCCAGAATATGTGTTTCATTTATGGAGCCTATGCATCTTTTAAAAGAAGGCCAAAATCTTGGATCTGTTCAAATTTTAGCTGGAACTTATGTAAATTGAAGATCAATAGGCCGAACAATTTCAATAGCCAATCGACATAAACTATCTATCACTTCACTAAACTTTCTACTCACAATCTCAAAGGATTTACCAAATTTATTCTGGACATTACGATTTGTTTAGCTATGTGCACATGTCCAAAGAAACATACAAAATGCCTCTAGTGCTGTCAGTTCCCTAGTGGGATGTAACCATTTCTTACCTACTAATTTTTCTGTAAGTTGCAATACAACACTTGCTTCAATCCTAAACCTTTGCTCAGGAGTGTTTAATGTTTCACGAACCCATTCCTATCCATCAGAATAGTTGAATCGATTTCATTGTTTCATAAAGTATTTTGTGTAATAATGAACGACAACAGCAATCCTAGCAAATATGATACGTAAAAATTGACATTCTTTTCTTTGTTTTTCAAATGATGTAACTTCTTCTCTGGAAGGCTTCTATTTAACAATATTAAAGTACGTAAGCAAAAAATAAGAAGCAATACACATAAATAATCTGAAGATAACAATTCACTTCAAGAAAAATAAGAGCATTTTTGTTCATGTAACAATTCAAACAACAACAAAAATAATTTCATGAGCAGATTCCTGAACTTACTTTATAAAATAGTTTCAAATGACATAAACACTAAAATCCTAAAACAATAAGAGTGACCTATTATTACTTGTTGTGTTTATTATATTGATATGACATCCATCGAGCCTTATCATCATCTGTTAAAAGAACAAAAATAAGTTTATTTTTTCTTCTTGAAGAAATTCCAGTGCAAAGTAAAAGTGGTCAGGAGTCAATCTCCCCTCAACATGTAGAGAATTCAACACTCGAACATTCTCCGGGATACTATACTCTCTTGTGACTTGTGGTGACAATGGGGAACCAAAACATGTTGCAGAAACTTTCTACACACCCAACCAATTTTCCTAGTGATTCCTTTAAATAGCTTGTAGTCCCTGTCTTGCTCTTTTGAACTTTCTTATCTTGTTTTTGGGAAACCATTCCTTTTCTTTTCAGTTGAGTGTTTACCATTAGATTGTTACTTCAACAACGTAGTTGCATCATTATCAGATTCAACAACATGGTAGATTGGACCATCTTCATTTGGTATACCCATCGCTGGTGTCTATACATGTTAACTAGTGGATACTGTGTCTCCAAAGATGTAGTCCAAATCAGCAGCATTTTCTAGCCCCTGATATCAAAATTTGTCACATTTCAAATTCCCCTACAAAGATAAAAAAAAAAACAAAAACGAAAACCAGATTGTAAAGTGTGAGTAATTTTCAATTAAAACAACATTCAAAACTTGAAAATACTGACCTTTATCTTTGCTTCCCACCAATTGGCATCAGCTTCAATAGTTCTCGTTTCTTGATTCCAACCTAATCTTGTTTCTTTGTTCCTCAATTGTGTCCACAAAGTCCAATCACTTCTTAAACTATCCACTCTATTTTTTATTTGACTTCCTTTCCAATTTTTTTTACCTCGATTATTAAAATCATCTACTACGATTTGCCACCTTTCTTCTTTAAATCCAATTCCTGGTTTTCCACTCCTACAAATCTCATGTATGCAAACTTGAATCAATATTTTCGTAGATTCACTATCCCATTTTGCATTTTGTTTATGATTGTCTTAAATATCTTTTGTAAAGAAAGGGACATCTTGAGTAGCCATATGCTGCATAAAGAAACATAATTATTATTCAAAGTTTCAAGTTTTGGATCCACATTTATGCAAATTTAGTTCAACAATTATTGGTAACAAGTTGTACTTGGCCATATATGCATGTCCATTTTCAACAATTAACTGCTATGTAGGTGTAGCCTAATTCATGTGCAGTAGTAAAATCTAAGTGTAGTAGCACATATATGTGCAGTAGTAAATTCAAGAAATAAATTCTAATTAAAACTTTCAATACTTCTTCTTCCAACTTACTATTACTTTAATATCATCTCTTCTTTTCACAAAAATCCACTAACCAGTAGTACTCACATTTCCCATCCATGTGTGCTGCAAAGGAAAAGAAAGGGTTGTGGAATAATGGCCCATAAAGTGTCACTCTAATAAAAATTAAAAAAAACACACTAGGCCAAACTTATTATATATACATTTCTTAATGGAGACATGCCCAATTGTAAAGTATGCATGAAATAATACATTCTTGCCTATAAATATATGTATATATATATATATATATATATATGCATTTTAATAAAAATATTATACCTGTACAAGAGTCGACAATATGATAAACCATCATAACATTCTTGTTCATTTGAAACTTGACTTCTTTGAGTGCTGATTATTTACAGAAGAGATTTAAATATTTATTTTAATATAACAATTTCTTTAATAATTAAGTAATAAATCTTAAATATCTTTGATATCCTATAGTAATTTTGTGAAAATGAGTAAAAAATTCTGTTATGAAATGTGCAGAGAGAAAATTTGGCTACATATTTTCAGTTTTTAGTTATTTTGTTAATATTTGTGTTAGTCTCATGAAGTGTTTTCACATTTGATCAAAAGATGACAAAGACTCTGATATGTGTGCATTGTTTAAGCAATGAAGAGACAGATCATTTTGCTGAGGTATGGCAAGCTATTTATTAATGTTTGCTCATGAAGCCTTTTGGATAAAGTAGAACGAAGGCTACTAACAATTTTGATATTTGATAAAGTTTTTTTGCTAAAAAAAAGTTTGAATATTATATAGTAGTGAAAGTGGTAGTAAATAGTAATTGATCATTATTGGGCAGACAACTTTACTTTAAGAAGAATTATTAAGAGATTCTTCTGTCCTTTGATCAAGATCACTTTTTCTCAAGAAGAGAAAGGGAATTCAAATAAGAAGAACATAAAGACTACAAAAGAAGGGGGGGGGGAAAGAATATTGGGTTAATTTCAACTTGAGAGAGGTGATCAAAGGCATGGCATAAAGAAACATTCTTTATTCAGAAACGTATGCAGAGTGTCTGGACATGGCAAATGTTATACAGGCATAAAGGGATTTTCATGAAAGCAACAATTGGTACATAACCAAGCACAAGAAGAACACCATTCTTGCAAATCCCGCAACTTATCATCAAAGTATCGAACATTTTTGGTAAAAATTGATCCCAGCAAATTAAACTTCATTCAAATAAGAAGCATAATAAGATGCAAAAAATTATATAAGGTAAAAGAAGATAGTGCATACAAAAGAAACCCGAAAAAATAAAATGATAGCATTGCAAATTCCCAGATCAAACAAATATATAGAAAAGAAAAGCAACAAATTTCCATAAGAAGACTTCAGCAAACAAAGAGCAAATTAAACAGATAAAAGAATCACAGCAGAATGACCCTTCAAATAAAGATTCCAAAAAACTTCAAAACAAACAAACAAGAAAAATTGGAAGCGAGCTATTTCCTCAAAGATGAAAGGAGAGAGAATTATTACTTTCAAAGCAAACCCACACCAGAGTAGATATTCAAGAGCACAAATCGAATTGGGATAAAAATACTACGTAAAGAGAAATTCCATCTACGAACTACTACATCCACATACCAATACAAAAGGGCTCTCTGAAAGCAGGTATGTAAATATTGGTGTAGCCTCCACAACTGGGTCCGTTTGGACAATGCTTCAAACAAGGCTACTATTAGCCTCCACTGTTAGGTCAGCTTGGAATTCAACCTCTGCTTCGCTGCTTCCACAAAATTTTGAGCTCAAAGTGTCGGAGAAGTGTATATCTGGCTTTGGAAATGTTTAGTTGGAGCTTGGGGTAAGAGAATAGAAGGAAAAGCTCTCCTATAGTAGCTTCTCAAAAAAAGATTTTCCTTTGTTTTTTATAAATCGCTTTTCTTTTCTTTGTTTGACCCAACTTTTGGCTTAAAATAGCTCCAAAAGAGCTTAAAAGCTGGACCAAACAACACCCTAGATATAATCTTTCAAGTGAGAGCTTAATGGAAGATATGTATTGTACAATGACACTCAACTTCAAGGACTTGCATTTCAAATACAAAAATGACACTCCAAGGATGGAGAATGATCCCTCATAGATGAGGAAAGACTTATGGAAAACATCTCAAAGAATGGAAGTACTTGAAATTTGTTTTAGAGGTGTTCTTAGACGTGTATGGAGATTTGTATACAAGGATTTATACTTCGAAGTTTAGGCATAAACATGAGTAGAAACGGCTCAAAAATATATCAGGAAGCATCAAAATCAAGCCATGATAAACCAAGAAGAAAGCACCAAAGAAGGATAAAGAAAACAAGCAAAAAGGGAGCAATATGGTATGGATATAGAAGAACAGGTCCATTGATCGGTCCTTCTCACTGGCGTTGATCAAATGATAGGCCAAAGCAGTGATTAACCGGTTCAATGACTGGTTCAACTCCTTACACTAGTCAACTAAGAAGTTTTAGCCATGATTTACTACAAAAAGAATAAAGAAAAAACAAAATATGATGTGATCTATTAAAATTCAAGTTTAGTACAATTCTTCAAGCACACCAATGAAGATTCAAGGATTTCAACATAAGATTTAAAGTTAATTTAGGTGTGAAAGATTCAAAGATTTCAACATAAGATTTAAAATTAATTTAGATTGACCTATGTTGTCTTGCAACATCAACTAACCTCTTGATTTGATAGACTCTTCAATACCTTTATCTAAAGTAATTGAATGCCCCTTGTGAAGTTAATCAAGAACCACAAGAAGAGCTCATGAAGAACACAATAAAAAGATCATATTTAATCTTGAAAGATTTCTCTCAAATTTGATTTCATGGTATGAAGTATTTTAAAAGTGTTATATGAATTATAAAGACAAGAATAATATGTAGTTCTAAAACCCTAAACAAACCTATTAAATCATTCATACAGTTTATAGACTTAATTACCCTTAAAAACTATCAAAAACTACAACGAAAAGTCGAGGAAAACAACCACTTTTCGGCCAAAATGAAGTTGACTGGTGCAAGGGAGTTGAATCAGTCATTGGCCCGGTTAATCACTGCCTTGGCCAGTCATTAGACCACGCCAGTGAGGAGGACAAGTCAATAGACCGATTCTTCTTTGTCCGTACCGAGTTGCTCCCTTTTTGCATTGTTTTCTTTGGCCTTCTTCAGTGCTTTCGTCTTGGTTTATCATGGTTTGATTTTGGATGCTTCATGATGTATTTTCAAGCCCTTTCTACTCATGTTTAAGCCTAAACTTGATGTATAAATCCTTGTATACAAATCTCTATACATGTGTAAGAACACCTCCAAAGAAAACTTCAAGTACCTCCATTCTTTCTACTATTTTCAACAAGTCATTTTCTTCATCTTTGAAGTATCATTCTCCATCCTTGGAATGTCATTCTTGCATTTGAAATACAAGTCCTTGAACTTGAGCATCATTGTATAATACATATCTTCCAAGCCCTCACTTGAAAGATCATCTCTAGAAAGCATCCATGACTTGAAGTGTCACTCCTTGTAGACATACTTTCTTCAATGAATCTTCTCCTCATTGAACTCCTCCATAAATTACTTCCAAAATGGTTCCACTAACGTTAGGATCACCCCTTGATATTCATCAATGACCTAATGAAAATAACTTGTGAATAATCATCGCTGCCCTCTTCTTGTAACGCTTAATCCCATCACAACTACTTACCTAAAAAACCTCCATTTTCACATAAGGTTTCACATAATTTAGCCTTTACAAATTCCACAAACTCTCGTGGGAAATGCATACTTAACCTTGATTTCACTCAACCTTTTTCCCCTGCACTCTTTCTCCTTCACTTCTCACTCTCATCATCCTTAATATTTTTAATGTCTCTATCTACTAATTCAACAATTTCTAAATCGATCAACCAAGAGATACTGTCATACTTTTGGATTATTGATTCCTGATAATTTTCAGGCAAACCAAATTCCTTCCTTGCCAATCTTCTTCCATGCAAATGAATACTACCATTTACAGACATCAACAAGATCTTCCTTATTCTCTAGATTCTCTCCACTTCAGATAGACAAATAACATAATTCTCTTCTTTTAGCAAAATCTCAAATTTTCTTGTAAATTTACTAGTAGACTTCACTTATCAGTGTGTAGAAATACTTAACAAATGTGAGGATATTTTTAAAGAAATACACCAATTGGTAATGCATTATGGCCAACATATGAAGTCAATATAGATAAAAGGATCATAATGCTTTTTTGAGGAGAGAAAGCCATAGAATTTAAGGATTCAGTTGCGCCTTGTGATATAGTTTGTGATAAGATACAATCTTGGGCCCCAGATTCAATCCTGGAGGTAGGTATTGGCTATGTCAGCAGGTTTCTTCATCCATCAAATTTGGACAATGGAGTCGAAATGCGTCAAGGAGAATGGGGACCTTATGGCTGTGGCTGGTTTGCTGAGAATGAAGTTATGTAAGATTTAAGATTCTCATAAGAGAGCTGTCTAAAACTTCAAAGTGTGGGAGAAAGAAGATGGAGGGAAGTTATCTTCTGCTACACAAGACGTTTGGTTTTAACCCAAATAGAAGTTTTTGAGCCAAGTATCTATCCATTCTTCTACAAAAATAATATACCCTAACTTCCTCAGAGAAAGAAGTAGGATAAGCAGTATAATGTCAAGAAAACAGATATAAAGCATGATAGATCTCAAATAAGTGTTAACAAGTTATAAAAAGAGTTGGATCAAGATGCACCACTAATAAATAAGTTGAACCACTAAAAATACAGCTGAATTTCCTTCTTGCTGCAAGAATCACATATTGATTAGCTATGGATTTCTTATACACAAAATTTGAACCATAACTACCCATATGGATGAGGTCAGATAAATTAGTCCCTTTTAATTCATTCAGAAGGCAACATCCAGGAGTCACCTAAAACAGCAGGAATTCGAAATCATCCCATCGCCCCCAACCCCCATCTTCAAATTTAGAGACAATCATTTACTATGGTTTAAATGGGCATTTTCAGTATTTCTTGCAATGCCCAAATGATACCACGGTCTCGTATCAAAGGACCCATTTTTCCAGTATTCATTCAAATCATCATGTAGGATGCATTTGAAGAACTTTTAATCATGGAGAACACACTACAAATGAGATAACAAAACCATATTCTGTAGATAAAAGAGACTATCTGGTTTCTTTCCTTCTCTTCGGTTAGAATTTCTACCACTACAAGTACAAAATATGTTATTGTTTGGCATATCTTTGTAACCTGTGTCCAATTTCTGTTGCCTTGCATCTTGATCATAAAATAGAGGAATAATGGCTTTTGCAAACAGCATAAGGAACTAAACTTGGGAAATAAATCACATGACGGATATTAACAAAATTCAATTAAAAAGTTATAACATTTGGCTCCTTCCTTGATCAGGAAGAACCATATATTTTCTCTTATGCAAAATTAATGAGGGCACTATAGCCTGAGAACACAGCTGGACAAAGTGTGATAAGGATCTCCATTGGATGATTAGAATGGAATTATTTATGGCAAATTTTCAAGCACCAAAAGTAAAATGTTTTTCCTTTCTATAGATAATTCACTTCTACTACCATTCCCTAGAATTATGCAAAACGTAACTTGGTTGAACTAATCATATATTCAAGCTTTCTACACATTTCAAAAAAAAAAAAAAAAATTGTATCAGCAGTAATTTCAAAATTTAAACTGAAGTGCCCCCAAAAGTTAGAATGAAGTCTAGTAACTCAAGTTTCCAAACACAAAGAAGATGACCCAAAATACCACATTTGAACTGCATAACATCAACACAAAAAAGGTGCTTGTCGAAATCAAAAAAAGAAAATGCAGAAACTGGTATGGTGGAAGGATCATTTCATCAAATATAACCTTCCTATAATAGTTCAAACAAATACGTTGTGACTGCTAAGTAAATTTCAAAATTTCTAGATGCTTAAAACAAATAATTGAGGTAACTTTAAAGAAATAATTCCCCCCCCCCCCCCACATGTTTTATGTGATTTTGATGAGAATCCAGTAAAGAAAACGCACTTACACACATAGGTTACGAGGAGGGAACATGGTGACAATCTTGACCAAGTAAAACTTTTCCAGCTACTTGGTTTCTCACATCCAGGAGTTGAGATTGACTTGCTTCAGTCCCCTCCATGATGCTTTTTATCCACACACCCACTTTGCATATATTCAAATTTTAAGACATTTTCTTGCATACAAGATAAATCCTTAGAAAAAATAATGAAAAATGCCCTAAGAATGTGTTAAAATGGAGAATCTAGTACATCATAACATAAGATGAGGTCTTATTTCTAGTTAAGGAGAACTTCTCTAATTGACATCGTTGAAGATTCCCTGTGACAATGTTCTACCAAGATGCTTTCTTGATGCCGTGTAAAGCTCCCCTCGATGCCAATTCACGGAAACAGATACGAGACATTCGAAAGAGTTGATAAACTGCACGAGGACGACCAGTGAGAATACACCTGTTTCTTATTCTAGCAAAAGAACTGTTCCTGGGCAACTTGGACAATTTGTAGCGACTCTTCTCACGAAGATCTTGTGGAAGATCTGGATCTCTGCAAAGTGCTTTGTAGAGCTTTCTTTTGACTTCAAATTTCTCCGCCATGATTCTGCGATTGTGATCTTTCATTACTCGCTTCTCCTCCGCCAATGTACTGAACGTCCTAGCCATCTCTGTGCAAATTGACCCACCCATCCTCATTTTCTGGCTTGCCATTGCATTGCAGAAAGCCACTCCCATCAACATCTTTGATCTATCTCTCTTTCTTCAGCGACACCCGACAACTGAGCAGAAGAAGAAGTAGCACCTTTCTCCTTAGAGGTCTGGATGGTCCAAAACATAGAGAAAATGACCCAAAATATCACATTGAATTCCATAACATCAACACAGAAAAAAAGCTTCTCAAAATCAAAAAATAAAAAGATTAGAAAATTGCAGTAACAGATGCTAATAATCAGTATGAAAATCTTACAATTAACTTATTTCTTTAACAAAGATGATACTCTACTTTGTTTCCTCAATGAAAGGACAGAGAAAGAGAAAATCCCAGGTTCTTTTACCAGTTTTGTGTTTCACCCAGGTTGCATCCTCAAATACAATGACTCAAAATCTGGTTGCAGGATTTTTAATACGGTGTATCGCGATTATTTGCAACTCGTTGGGCCGTGCAAGAAAAGCCCGATATCATTACAGCCAACATTGGGATTGAGACGGATTGTTGAGGTTCAAAATGGAATTTGCATTGATGTTCTATTTCATTTCTTTGGAATGATTTGCTGTATAGTTCTATATGTAGATAGGTAAAATTTGGGAATTTCTTCTTGAAATTTGTGCATTTATTGCTCAAATTTTGTTTAATTGGAGATGGTCATCCTTTGAGGTTGATAGCCTTATTATTTTTTTTTCTTTCCTCTAGTCCTTTTGTTTAATTGATCTTGAGGTTGCATTATGAGTGCTATATCTTTTGCATGTGTTGATTTTTACCATATGATTGTAAAAATTGAGATGGCTATTAATAGGGGTGGAAACATGCTAGGCCATGCCGCTGGCATGTGGCTTGTTATAGGTTAAATTTTACAAGGTTAATTTTTAGGCCTGACTCGAAGCCTGTTTATAAAGCTCGTGACTTTTAGAACACATTTACAATCCCTATATCATAACATAAAATACAAATATCTAATCATTATGACTTTTTTACAAGCCTGAAGCTTGTTTGTTTACTTGACTCTATTGGTGCTTGCTGATTAACCAAACAACTTCAAATAAAAATGGATATAACTTCTTAAATAAATTATTCTAAATCACTCTCAAAGTAAATGACAAGACAAATCACTTCTTATATCACTTCCATAAAAACAAAAATGTTAAAATGTTTACCTTGCTATCAACAAGTACCAACTAAACTCCAACAGAATGCCACTTCCAAAAAACTCTTCAAATTTGATCCAAAATACTAAACAAGAAATTCATTATATAATTACAAAAAATGAATGCACAAAATCACGCGATCCATTTATCACAAAATGCAAATGATACTAACTAAGAACATCAACAAAATCAAAATCACCGACCAATCCATGAGAAAATTAGGAGTTGTCAACAAGTACTTCAACTTTCTGTTACCAAACAACTTAAGTCTTTGTAGGCAATTTTATATCTTTTGTTTCTTCCAATTCTAGCAATTGTATACACATTCAGGTGGTTTAGTCAGGCTTCTGCAAACAGTACCCACTTCCCAGAAATTGGAGCGAAGACTTATGGATGATAAATCCAAATCTCAGACATCTTTCAGAAATTTACTATATTTTTTACCAATCTTAAGGACGGCGTAGTACAAACACTACTAATTTTTCAACGAAAGCATCAATCAGAAAAGTTCCTGAAGTCATGATAAGAAGGCTCTCTTACCCTCTACAAATTACCAAATCTGCAAGGACTTGACGCCAACAAATGAAAACATTATACATGTCCTCTCAAGGTTTCAAATGACATAACAGATGTCAGACAGTAAAACCCAAAAGGAAGAACAATCTAACCTTTATATTCGAATTAGAAAAATAAAATTAACTATCTGAAAAATCAACTGATATTTCATATAATCATAATAGTACCAAAACAGATACTTCACGACTACAGTTTAGTCCGAAAACTTGTAATCCAAATTCAATCTCAAAAAATTAATAGTCAGACACTTCAGGTTCCGTAATGAATCAATCTCAAACATATTTAAAGAGAAAATTTTTTTAAAAAAAAATGATAGTGACTACTGGACTAGTCAATTCCAAACGAATATGAAAATTAAAAATGAAGACGCCTAGGGAAAGAACATTAGCGGAATCGTGGGAAAGTATCATAGCAAACAGAAATTTTTACCAGGCAAAAATCAATAGGGCCGATTGGCGAGTGCTGTTGTGCTGAAGTTGATGAAGCCGAAAGAGAGCGTAGAGAACAGCAGCGTAGAGAACAGCACCACCGCCGGTGAGATTAATAATAGCGGAAATCGTTCGGAGAAGTGAGGATTGGATGGGCTTAACTAGGGCTAGCTTGACTAGCCAGTACTTCTGTTTTTGTTTTTTCTGTTTTTCAAGAGTAGATTTGTTGTAAAACAATTACTATGTAGAAATTTTGCATTGTTGTAGGAATTTTTTTAATTGTTTTTAATTGTTTAGAAAAAATTTGTCACAATATATAATCTTCACAAAATATATATAAATTATACTATAATAATTTGACTAACGAATTAACAAAATGAGTTTAAAAGTTACTATATTTATGAATTAAATTAAATTTAGTAATTATGCGATTAACTCTTAATATAAACAAATAAACTTATGCTTAAAAGTTTACTCCAAATAAAACATAAACTATGATACACAAAAAATAAAGATTTTTTTAAAAAAAAAAATCAAAATAAAAAATAATATAAAAAACTTGAAAAAATTATGGTAAAACAAAAAATATATGTCATGTCACTTTTCTTTTCTCAAGTGACCTTTTCAAGGGTAAAAATGTCCATTCAAATAACTTTAAAATAATAATAACCTAAAATTAAGAAAGAAAAGGGGGGGGGGAGAAAATTTGTACCTAGTCCCTGCAGGACGAAGGAAAAAAAAAAAAAAAAAAAAGAAATGAGCACATCGAGAGATTATTTAAGTTACTCGTCATCGTGCCCTTCAAGTAATCATAGGTATACCGTCAAATTCACAAATCTTAATTGTCGATAGTCATTTTCCCATTCCCATTTCTGGCCTGTCCCACTATTCTTGGCTTAACTATCAATTTAGTCGTCGAAGGTTTACTTTTATTTTAATATGATTATTCAACTTTTAAACATATCAATTTTACCATTTGATGTTAAAAATTTATCAATTTGACTATTACAAGGTTAAATCTTTGAAAATTTTTATAAAGTTAAATTGTGAAATTGACAATATTAAATGGCTAAATTGAAAAATTAAATAAAGATAAATGACTAAATTATCAAATCTTATAAAGTTGAATAATCGAATTGACACATTTAAAAGTTGAATGGTTAAATTAAAAATATCATACGACCTCAATAGTCATATTGGTGCCTATGCCCTATTTTTTTATATATTTTCTTCCAATGTCATCATCAACGACTCCTTTCATAAGAATTTATGAAACTATTTGGTCATTCACAAATCTCTCCTTCAAATTCAATCTCGTAAAAGTTGTTTGTTCTCTTCTTCTAATTTAATCCCTTAAAGGTCCGCCAACAAACAGAAAGAGCAGAAACTTCCACATACCTTCAAATTCCAACATTTTCGATTCACTTTTTGGAGAAATCCTAGAAAGGAATGCATTTGTTTCCCTCTTTTTGGCCTATAATTCCTTTTGAAGGACCTCAAATGAATCTTCCCAAGCATCAATGAATCAAGAACAAACAGAATATGGACCTAGAAACTCTGATAAAATGGTGTCATTTTGTTTATAATGCACTTGGTGAAAAAAGATCCGAAACAACCCCTTTTTAATTCTTGTTAATCACATTTTGGGAGAATTGTATTTGAACTATCTTCAATTCTTTATAGAGAACATATACAAAAAAAAGAAGGGGAATACATAGTTTGATTCTTTCTTCACGAGGAAGAAGATACAACAACAAAAAAGAGTTGGGTAATGTTGTTTAGAAAAGAAACAATTTCAAACAAAATTCTCAGAAAAAAGGAGTTTGGTGGAATTCAGAGGTGGGTTGCAAATCTGGTGAGTGCTTTGTTTGGGAATACACAATGGAGATTACCTATTAACTTAGAAACTTAGATTTACAAAAATCTTTTGAACTGTATTCTTTGCAACAATTCCTTTGTGCGGAAGAAGAGGAAGAAGAAGAAAAATGGCAGTGGGAACTTGAATGGACATTTTTTCCCTTGAAATAATCTCACGTGAAGGTCAAATAGATTATGTGTGTAAATAGATAAAAAAAAAAAAAGAACGTGGATATTTTGAATGAAATGCAAATAGTTTATATATTTTGTGTTAATTTTCCAAAAATGTTATCTAAAAGTATTTGGAAACAAGATTTAGAACCCATTTGGAAAGACTTGTTCAAAAAGTATTTTTCACTCTTACTTTTTATAAAACTGATTTTTTTAAAATTAATTTGTTTTGTCTTTTATGCAATAATTTATAAGTGCTTTTGAAAATTAAAACATGTTTGGATTAAAATGCACATTCTTTTATTTATTTATTGTTATAATTTTTTGGGTAAAAAAAGTCCAGTGTCTCTAAACTTTGATGAATTTTGGTTTTTGCCCCAACTATTTTATTACCAGTTTTTATCATCCAACTAACACAACTTAACAAAACTTACATTTTTTTTTTTGGGTGGTAACCCAAGACGGGACCGACCTACAAGACATGCACCCCCATATTTTAAAAGATATTTTCGTCCTTACGCTTCCTCAACTAATGACACCATTTTTTCCCTTCATTCTCTCCATTTCTATGCAATAAAAACCAATAAACCCACACATTCTGGGTCATTTCTCTTTCTTCTTTCCCTTTTTTCTCTATATATGAACAACTCCAGTTTTAAAAATGTGGAGCTATGCAAAGAGAATAGAGTGAACTTCTTAAATCAAAGTGCTACTAAGAGATTAGTAACTATTAAAAACATCATGAAAAAAAAAACCCCACTAGATGATTTATTTCTTGCAGTGAAACCCAAGTGAAATTCATCCTATTGGATCATTCGTGCTCTTCTTCAAACACTTATTTTTAATTGATTTTCCTTTGTTTGTTGTAGTGTCATAGTTGTAATTTTTTCTAGTAGTAGACCTAGAAATGTGTGAAATGTCACTAGAAGTTATCCTTGATTTGTTAGGCCAGATTAGGAGCATGGAGTTGGAGATTGTACTCAACAATGACAAAGTGAAAAAATGCAAGGAGAAGGTTGAAGCTTTGGAAATCCGTAAACAAGAACTATGCCAAAAGAATAGTAGAATGAAGTTTAGATTTCATAGTCTTGTTATTTTATGGGTGGTAATTTATTTGATGTATTTGTTATCCTCAAGTTGTAAGGTTGCAACAAATGAATGTTGATGTTATTGTGAATATAATTCTGGTGCTTCCAAATGGTTTGGGGTATCCCAGATGATTGGGGACATTTCGAGTACCTACAATATAAGCCAAAGAGGAATATTTTCCTCAAAGGCTCTCCTATGATAAAATCAGTGATGAAGAGATGTAATATAATTGTAGAGAGATAAAGTTCTGTAGTGAGATGAACAAACCTTACTAATTATTTGGATTTGAGTATTTATATTAGAATAGTGAAGGAAGGAAATAATAGAAAAAGTCTTATTGAAATTCTTTTCCTCCAATCAAGTAGCAATAAAATATTAATATGCAATTATAATATTTATTAATGTATATGTGTGTAATATACTCTATATGCCCTTTCAAAAAATAAATTAAAAGACATTAACGATTATATTATCAATGAATCAAGATAAAAGTGTTCAACATTATATCAAACAAACTGTTTGGGCTAATAAAGCTCATGAATAATTAGTTTATAATCAAATAATCATTTTAATATTATGCTTAAGGATTTCTACATTAAAACCATCCGAAAAAGAAAACGCACATATGCATTTTATATGCATCTTCACCCTTTCAAAAAATAAATAAAAAGGCATTAATGAGTAGATGATTAAAAAATCCATCATTCGGGGTAATATCGGTTGGAAAATTGCCCAAATATATCGTTCAATTGTAGTCTGAAAAGGAAAAATATATGTATCGTTTGGCTTTTGAAAGAAGTAAAATGTTTTTCATCTGCTTTGATGGGACAATTATGTCAGGAAGATGAATGAACGATTGACATGCCATCTAATCCTAAAGTTGAAATTCATTCCCTCTTTCTTATGTATTTTTGTGAGATATAAAAATTGAAACCCCAGTATAAAGTAAACACTTTTTTTTTATCTTCTGTTTCCAGAAATCCTAACAAGAGCTTTGTTGTGAAAAAAAAACCTTTCAATCATCTATTATTTTCACTTTTCGTTACTGTTTTGTTGCAATTTTGTGTTCGAAGTACTAGGTTTTTCCGGTCGTTAATAAAGATTTAGTATTTCTTGCAGAATCTAAACATTTTTCTAGTAAAGATTCTAGCCATTGTTATTTTTTGCTTGAAGTTTTTTTAAGTGTTCATTCGAAAGCTAACGATAACTTCTAATGCAGGTATTTGATCTTTCACACTTTTTCCTTTTGTGCCAAAAGTGTTTAAGTGAAAAAAATGTCTTCTTCATCAAATTCTAGAAGTAGTGAATCTGCCGATTCAGTGGTTTTAGTAAATCGGGTTAGAGAAGAAGATATCATATATGTTCAATATGAAGTAAAAAGGGTTGGGGAGGTAACTATGCAGTCATCCAAATGTGAAATATCATAGTATTCGGTATAACTGTGGGATTAGGATGTAGATTTTCTGTACTATAACGAGAATGATAGAAAGGGGAATACAGATTATATTGCTCCTTATCAGTTGTATGTTGAAGAATTGAGAGATAGCCTCCAACTCGGAATTGATGAGGGTGCTAATTAAAAAAAAAATCTCAATACTTGACAACTAGGAGCGTTAAAAGTGAAATGAATTTGTTTAGGAGGGATTTAAATATCCCTATAGATTGTGAAATTCTATATCCTAATGGTTTGGGTAGAATAATTAAACCACCTTATGGTTTTGTAACTTCTTATGTTGCCCATTTTAAGACTGGGTTAAGGCTACCCCTACACCAACTATTTGTAGGTATTATGAAAGCTTTTAGGATTCAGTTCGGACAGTTGAATCAAAACTTTATTAAATATACAATAGCTTTTATTTTAACCTGTAGAGCCTATATATGCAGTTTGGAATTATGGTGAAAACTTTTTATGATTTATCAAAGAACAAAAACCGAAGAGGCAAGAGGTTTCTTTCATTGTCAGAAGCGAGCCAACCAAACCAATATTTACAAAGGACCAAGCTCAATTCATTACTGGAAACATGAATTCTTTGACCTTTGGATTTCAACTTGGAAGAATTAAAATTTCCCTGGAACTATAGAAAATCCTTGAATAATAAAGCCTTCGTAGACTATGAATTTTTAGATGTAGAATATGAGAAGTTAGCATCGTTTGAATGGGAGTTAAAAGGAGGCAAAGCATGGAATCTTAATATGCTTCGGTATGGAGGAATATTCAATTTGCTAATGTTTGATTATATCAAACTAAGTACATAAAAGTTTATTTTGTTGTTTATTCAAATTTATTTCCCGAATGATATCTAATGTATATTTCTATCCTTTCAGGAAAACAGTTCATTGAGGGTGTGACTGAAAAGAAGGTTCAAGCTGCTCGAGCCAATGCTGGTAATGTACTTTTTATATAAGAATTATAATTTTGTAATTAATGTTAATAACTTTTTTATATATTTGTCAAAGGTGTAGAGAAAAAATCTGAAAAAGACAAAAAAGGTTGTGCCCCAACAACTAAGGCAAAAAGGCTGAAGGATCCTGAATCTATTCCCAAAACTGCTTCAATCCTTGTTGCGCCAAAGGCCAAGGACATTAGGATTGAGGAACCAGCTGACAACAATGGTCAAAAAAGAAAAGCTTTGGATTTAATGGTTGAAGAGGCCAACAAAATATTAAAATGAAAAGAAAAGGAGGTTATCACTATTGATAGCAGAATTTACTCCTGATGGGGCATTTTTGTTGATGATCGAGTCAGCAATGAGCCTGCACTAGCTGAAGAATGGCTACACCATTGCTTGCCAGATAGTGAAGTGCGGTATTAGAACGAATTCACTCTCAGGTAGCTAAAGAAAGCTGTTTTCTTGAGGAATGTTCAGGTAAAATTTTTACCTTGAAAAATAGTTTTTAAATTCTATATTATAGTGTTAATGAATAATATTTTTGGTTCAAACTGTGGATGTCAATTAACGGAAGATTCTGCTCATGGAAGGATTTGAGAGGAAAATAAAAGATCAGAAAAAGAAAGATGAAAAATCAGCTCTCACCAAAAGAGCAAATCGAGAAAAGGTTTTGGAAATGCAAGTAGAAGAGGCTGCGAGCTTTAAAAGCCTTCATGACCACACAAAGGGTGGACTTTGATAACAAACAACTAAGAGCAGAACGACAGGAGTGGAAAGTCAACTCCAAGAAAAATCTCCTACACTACAAAGATAAAAAAGGAAAAGTCCTGGAAAGCGAGGATAATCGAGTTATTAAGGGGTTCTTCAAATCTGAAAAATTTATTAACATGTGGGGGAGGGTATGAAGGTCTAGTTCGTGTCGGATAGACTATGCTCTGAAGCAAATCAAAGAAGTGTATCTAGACTTTGAGCTATCGGGAGATGTGAAAGACTTCCATGAAGATACAAGTAAATATCAGATGAATTGAAAAGTTGACTTTAAACTGGAAGAGATGTGCAAGACTTTCCTTTCTCCTCCTCGAGACTAGGATGAATTTGATAGATCAATAGAATCACATGAACTGGAGGAGCGAGTGAGACTTATAGATTGGGCCCTGGAAGAAATGATTTGATTATCGCTTATAATGTTGCTCTAGTCACTCCTTTAAGTATTATCCCTGAGAGCAAATATCTACCAACGCCGAATGTGCCCCCCTCACAACCCAAAGGTGACTTCTCAAAAGTTTCTAAAGGTAATCAAGCAGAAATGCCCAATATGCCTTCTTAGAACAACCTTCCAGATCTTGAAGATCATCATGAAGCATGAATGTTTCTCTCTTGTATAATCAATGTACTTGACATAATTTGTATTTGAACTTTTATAGTTGAAAATTTTTTGCTCTTTCATTATTTTCTAAGTGTAAAATTTACTTTTCTTTATTTTCTATTTGTAGAATTATTGCAAAGTAATAAACTCGAATAGTATAATACTCAAACCATAAAGAAAAAACAATTGAAAATTGTCATTGTATTGATAAAGCACTCAATACATTTCAAGATTGTTGAATCATAAAAACTATTACAAGCAGAGGGTACAAGTTTACAAGCAATTGTTTTAAGGGTAAAACTTGTGAAGATTCATATCATTCTCATCCATAACATTAAATTTATAATGACCATTCTTGTTATCTTTAGAAATGACATAAGGGCCTTTCCAAGTAGGATCAAGCTTTTAGGAAGCTTCTTGGCGGCTAACCTCTTAATTGCGCAATACCAAATTACCTTGTTTCAAGTATTGCTTTTGAACTTTTTGGCTATAACACTTAGCTAGTTTGTGACTTTGCTCTTATATATAAGCTCTCATTCAGCAACTTTACACCCTGTTTCCTCTAACAAAATCAAATTTTCCACCAACTTCTGATCATTCAATTTAGCATTGAAGAGATCAATTCTCATGGATGAACTACTCACTTCAACTGGGACCATCACATCTGTCCTAAGGCAAAGATTGAATAGGAATTTTTATGTCAGGAATTTGGAGTTGTTCTGTAAGATCACAAAACACTTGAAAGTTCATCAACCCATTTTTCCCTTCATTGAATATAATCTCTTCTTTAGGCCTTGAAGAATAATTCGCTTTTCTACATCAGCTAGCCCATTTGTCTGTGAGTAACCAGCTGAAGTGAATATGTGATTAATCTTCTTGTCATCACAAAAATCTTGGAATTCTTTAGCCTCGAATTGCTTTCCATTGTCAGTGATTAAAACTTGAGGAATGCCACCCAGAAGAATTCTTTGTCCTTTCGAGTAGTGATAATTATTAACGGTTTTGCTCAATCCACTTAGTGAAATAATCAATAGCAACTATCGAAATTTCCTTCCTCCCGAAGCCTTTGAGAATGGTCCTAGAAAATCCATTCCCCATTGATAAAATCGGGGTGCTAAGAGAGTGTAGTTTGGTTCGTGGAAAATAATGAACATTATCATGGACTTGACATTTCTTGCAAAACTGAACCAAGAGAATGGAATCTTCTTCAATGGAAAGCAAAAAGTATCCCATTCACACTACCTTTTGAGTAAGGGATCAGGAACTAATATGAGAACCACATATGCCTTCATGCACCTCTCGCAAAATGTAATTGCCTTCTTTTGAAGTAACACACTTATGCTCTGCAACATAATTGATCAGTCATGGTGACATATTTGGAAGATGTAGTTTTGATATTTCTTATTGTTTCTATATCTTTAGGAAAAATTCCTTCAGAAATCTATTTCAATATAGGTGTCATCCAAGAATTGGGTATATTAACTAGCATAATATCAATGCAGTTGATTGATTTTTCCGTCAAGGGTTTTACCTTATAAGTGCCATCAACATGAGTGCCTTTCTTCAATTTTGATTAAAAAAAAATAGCGTCTAAGTTATCTTTTCAAGGAATATGGTCAACTTTCAAATATTTGAATAGGGCAATGAATTGATTTGCTTTTGCTAAATACTTTGCCATATTGTCTTCTCGAGCTTCATATTCTCCATTTTTATGCCCAGATAATAACAATTGGGAATATGTCTTAACAAGGAGATTTGAAATATGGAGATATTTAGCAACCCTTAAACAAACGAGGTGTGCTTCATATTCAGACTCCTTATTACTGATGATGAATTCATACTTTAATGCATAAGCAAATTGAGTTCCTTCAGGGCTGATTAGAAAGAATCCTACATCTTCGGTTGACCCATCGATATGTACAATTCAAAAATCCTCCAAAAGTTTGATAGCCCAGCTCATCAATCGTCCAGCGATATCAGGCTTGTGTAGAATTCACCTGATATGGGTATTAGTCAACATGTTAATAGTGTGAGCTTGAAATTATGTCTTCAGTTTTCAAGCAGAAGCTAATAATTAAAGCCAGAACATGTTTTTATAAAGTAGAATATCTAGCCTCTTGGCCTTGTAGTACTAGCTTATATAATAAATTAGCTTTTAATCCTAAACCTTACAAGGCACATAGGATTGAACTCAATGTTATCACGGAGATAGACATGCATAAGTATAACGGTTCTTCAATGAGAAGAGATACCAAAACAAGTGGAGAACCCCAAATACTCCTTTATCATTTTAAATACAGCATTATAATCAAGATTCTAGTCAAACTTTTTAGGATTATGGATTATCTTATAAAAGGGAAGTGATTTTTCTCTTGATTTGAAAAAAAAAATCTATTTAGAGAGGCAATTTGTCCCGTTAACTTTTGAACTTCTTTGATTGATTTAGGTGGTTGCATATCCATCAATGCCTTAATTTTCTTTGGGTTAGCTGAAACGGGACACCATGAAACCTAGAAATTTGCCTACTTCAACTCCAAAAGAATTGGATTCAACTTTAGGCCATATTGTTTCATCGTTTTAAAAGATTCTTCTAAATCAGAAAAAATATCTTTATTTCATCAACATTAGCTTCTACATTTCTGCCAAATTATCTTGAGAACATTCTATTTACCATTTGTTAAAAGTTAGTTGTCGCATTCTTTAATCTAAATGGCATTCGTTTATAGCAAAAACGACCATGCGGGTTGACAAAAGAATTCGTTTTTTCTTCATCCTCTAATGCCTTTTGGATTTGATGATATCCTTTATGAGAATCCAGATAACACAATAAAGAAAATCCAGAGGTGGCATTAACAAGTTAATCAAGTTTAGGAATGGGAAATGGATTCTTAGGTATTGCCTTATTCAAAGAGGTGAAATAAATGCACATTCTCCGTGAGCCATCATGCTTGAGGACGTCCACTGGATTGGACAACCAAGAAGGGAATTGCACAAGCCTGATATTTCTAGCCTTTAAAAAATCTTGAGCTTCAACCTTTATTGCTTCTTGCTTTTTCAGACCAAAAAAATTAGTGTTCTTGTATCACCGGAGTGCATGAATTGGGGACACCCAATCTGTGGTCAATGAATATTTGGGGAATAGACCCCATCTCCATAGTAGACCATGCAAAGATATTTCGATACTTTGCTAGTAAATATAGTAATTGATGCCTCAATCGCATAGGCAATGCTTTTCCAACAGTTACTGTTAGTTCAGGATGAGCAACATGAATTTGAAATTCCTCGAACTCTGTAGATGGCTCCATCCTCTCTTCATTCTCATCCTCCAGCTAATAACTTTCATTAGTAAAATTGCCCTTTTTTGTGAAATGTATAATATCTGTCTTGATTTAGAGCTTCTCCATTAGAGGGTCTGAATTGGTTTTGGAGGATCCAAAACTTTCTACTTGTTGTAGAATCATGGCTCTCAAAGCATTCATAGGAGTGAAATTTGAATTATTTTGAGTACCATGATGTTGATTATTTTGAGAATGTTGATCATTTTGTCTACCTCTATTGTTAAGATCCGAACGGTTCTGGTTATCCGAACTCTGAGGACTGTATGACGTGGGACGATCTTGAGAACCCAAACAAGGTTTGAGAGGGTTTAGTTTATACTCAATTAGTCCCGAGGTGGCTGCTGCTCATTACATGAAAATGATTTTTGAGGACCAGATGATAAATTACTCGAAAAATGAGAAAACTTTTTCTTTTTTCCACCACAATTATCATTATAATTCTTAGCAAACTCTTGCATTTCATTTTGCCTAATCACCTTTTTGGAAATCATTGACTGCTCCACCAAATCAATTCACAAACTCGATGCAATAATTCAACACCAGTTGTTAGAGGATCAACATATAACTTCTCAGACTACTTAACAAACCTTTTTATTTTTTGTAGTCAATAAACTATATATACCATTTTATGGAATATTTTATTTGCAAGCTAACTATTATTTTTCTAACTTGACAAAATCACTTAAATCCTTTAATGTTCCATAAAAATTCCTTCTCCAAACTTTCAGTTGGAAAAACATTTTCCCATAACCAATTGATATAACTCAAAATCAACATAAGTTACCAATGCAAAATATTCTAAAGGAGTCATTCTTATACTCAAAGATAAGGTTTCTCTATAATTAATACCTCTTTACGAATAAAATATTTGAACATTAATTTGGCTTTATATCATTTGAAATTGTCCTTTAATATATTGATTTGTCTTAAAGCTACATTTACAGTCAATTATCTTACAGTTATAGGGAATTTCAACTATATCTCATGCTCTAGTTGATGCAATCCTCAAGGTTGAAGTTTCTCAATTCTAGGCCCAACCCTGAAGAACGTCTCAATACGAAATCGAATTCCCACGAATATATCAATGATTCAGGTTTGGAATAGGTTGACCAAAGAATATGGAATAACCCTAACCAATCTACAAATTTATCGAAACTCCATACACCCCAAACCAAAGTAGTATTAAGCCTCTTAAGAAGTCTCTCAAGAACTCTAAGAAGTTCCATGCGAAACTCTCACAAAAGATCAATTTGATCTTGAAGGAATTTGCTCTCAAAAGAGAAAAGAATAATTTGTATTGAATAAAGTTACAAAGAAATAATGTATTTATAATAAAAGTGATAATAATTCCCATTTGACAAAGGAAGGATTTTAGGTCTAGTCACCAAAAGGAAAAATAGATTTTGAAAAGAAAGGATTTAACCTAGGTTTTTGGGTTTGGTTAATTAGAATGACCTGTGAGATAAATTCTCATCAACCATCCTCTTGATGTGGAAGAATATTCAATTCCTTAACCAAAGTAATTGAAAGCCCTATTATAATTTTACAAGAACCCTAGAAAAGTTTTTGAAAGAATCTCACAATCAAGATAAAAGTCTTGTTTTTGTTCACAGAGCAGAGAAGAAGAGTTTGTTTCAACTTTTATTCATCTCAAAATTATACAAAGAAGAATGGCTTTTAATAAGCCAAAAACTAACTAAACAAAGCTGGAAAAATATTGCACAAAAGGCCCTAGACTATATTAGTATTACAAAATAATACATGGAAGAAACAAGAAAAGTCGCAGCTGTTGAAAACAACACAGTCAACGCCAGCTACGGTACACCCCAAGCTAGCCCCGGACATATATGCTGAAGGAAAGTACTGTCTCTGCCTGGCTGCTGGGATGAAGGCCAAAACCAGTCAGGAGTTATGAACGCCAGCTAATGTCTTCTTCCAAGTGCCGAACAGTGAGGAATCTTGCATGTTTTCTCACCATTTAAGCTATTCTCTTCATGAATTCTAGTTCCTTTCATTTCTTGACTTCAAAGCATATTTATGACACGAATAGAGTTCCATTTTAGCTTCTAAAAGTGTGACATTCAACCCTCTTTTGTTCCCATAATTCTCATGAAGGTTTAGGGTTTCTCAAGCTTGATCCTTCAAGTTCAAGTTTGTTGTACAATGTTGCTTTTCTTTCTTCTTCAAACTTGAATGTTTAAACTTGCAAGCCTTTCATATTCATTGAATGTCGTCCCAAAAATGAACTTCCCTTAATGGCATCAAATTATCTTCAATCAAAGTATTGGGTCTTTCCTAGGATCACATCATACCCCCTCACTTCGAAAAGATTCGTCCTTGAATCTTCGCTACCTACAAGGAGAAAAAATTATCTTGAAACATCAAAAGAAGACTTACCTCAAACCCGATGCTATTCAAAGGTTGATAATTTTGTTCCTTCATGGAAGCCATCACCAAAAATGGTATTGCCATTCCTTTTCCTGGTATTGCCATTCCAAATCATTAGATGAAATAACATAGACAAGGAGTACATCTCACATTAAGCTTCAAGGAAACAAAATTTCACCAAGCAAAGCACAACTCAAAATACTAAAGGTTAATATCAACATAGCTCTCAAGGACTCAAATGGCATCATTTAAATCACGAAGCATAATTTTGAAAAGTTGATGTCCTCAAAAGTATGAAACAAAAAGCACTTCAATAAGTGACTAATGCATGTCAAGCATCAAGAAACACTTTCTTTCCAAAACAAGTACATGCATTCCATCAAATGAATCAAGCATATGATTAATATGAACAAAAGATAAGTCACACACATGTTAGGATTCTCGTGATCACCAAGATGGTTCATATAGCACTTATTGCAAGTTGTAAAAAGTTCCAAGAACCTCAACATTTCTCCATATTTAGCACAAGACAACATTCTTAATAACATTTCAATAATACACCTCTCACGCCAAATGCTGAATAAACACAAGAAATCCACCTCAATTTGTTCCACACGAAATTTATACAGCTTATCAAGGAACAAATTTTCATCATAGAACATCTTCTCAAAAGAATGTTACACATATCCCCTAAGAATCATAGCCTTCTTTTTCATATGTAACCCTAAAACATGCCTTTTAAACAAGAAAATACAAGATCCTGGGAATACATATATCTCAAATATTATATCATGATTCTCAAAACTCAAGGACTCAATGAATTCTCATGATCACGTAGAAGATTCATTCTAGGCATACATTTGAGAAAGCCATAAACCTTGAATTTAAGATTCACAAGAAGAATTTTAAAGCAACCATTCATGCTGCCACCAAATTCATGAAGTTTTAAAAGTTTATTATAATTCAAGATCACAACATGTCTAGCCTTTTCACAAATCTCATTCAAGCAATGATTCCCAAAAGATATAGATTTACTTTCCCTAAGCATCTCAAAGAAGTGTTCTCTAATCAAGATATCCAAAAACATAGAATTAACAATTGATAAGCACTTAATGTCACAAAAATATAATTTGCTATCAAATTTCATGACAACAAAATCCATGATGTTTGGTGGTCTAAAACAGTTTTGGATATCCATTCTAGGCAAATATTCATGTGAAGCATAAAAGTCAAATTGCCCAGCGGGAATCATCAAAGTATGTATAATCCAAGCATTCATGTAGATGTCAAGATTGTGAAGTTTAAAAACTTCCCTAAAATTCAAGTTCTCAACTTGATGTGCTTCACTAAAAATATTAAACAAATGTTCATTTTCATGAGGTATGTACCTCTTCTTCAAATGAAATATCATAAAGTACATCTCAAATAAGATAAGCTTACAATCAACAATGAGTATGCATTTTAGACAACCAAGATATGTATGTCTATCAAGAGTCATAATATCAAATGCCCACAAGCCTCTATCATCTAAAACACACTTAGCACTTCCACTCATGTGGATCACAATGACAATCTTCCTTATGTAAATGGAACAAATGAAAGCATAGGAAGGCGTCATTGCACTTTTACCACGGAGTTCTATAGTCAACGAGTCATACATGGAATTCGAAGGCATTTTCATCAAACAAATAATCATCATGCTCATAGAATTTAATACAACAAATTTATTTTGAAGCTTGAAGCACAAAACCAGGAAAATGCAATTTGTCATCAAGTACCATGATATCAAAAATCCAAAGTACTCGATGGTCTAAGACACATTTGGACAACCTACTCATGTATGGCAACAAGATGTGCTTCCACAAGAAATCCAAGTAACTCCTACTACAAGGGAACACCTTCAAACACTTTGAAAATTTCAATGGTAGACAAGTCACTATGAAATTCCTAGGCATAATCTCCATGCAAGGATTCAATATGCTCATAGAAGTTATCATACTCAACTTGGCTTTCAACATTAGGCACAAAATCACTAGCATGCTCCTTCGAAAATGATGTTCTAGCAAACTCAACATGTGGCATTTCATGCAAAAATATACATCCTAGTCCCACTAGTTATGAAATCATCATACTTCAAGGAATCAGATCTTGCTCGAAAACATCACAAGCATTGTCAAGATCACATTTATTCACAAAAGAGTCATTTACAAAGATATAGTCTGTAAAAGTGGTAACAATACTTAAAGAAGTACGAGGCATGCTTTTTATAATCAAGGATTCTTTATGTTTAATAAATTCAATCATGGCATCATGCTTGTAAACATAGTAAACACTACCACAATTATTTATAGTCCTAGAGAACAAACTTTCGTTGTCAAATTTCACCCAATGTTCACCAAGAGTAGATATGAGAGTGTACCATTGTAGCACCTTGCTTACCCTTACCTCATCATGTTCAAATTTCCTCTTGAATGTCTCTTCGAGGTCCTGAAAATTTGGAACAAGGGCACAAGAAAAAGAATTGCTAGTGTTAGGAATGAAAATATTTTCAAAAGCACTCCCACTCCCTTCCTCTTTTGCACAAAATCCCTCTTCTTGATTTCTTTCCTTCTCACTCTTGTTTTCCCTCTCTTGACCTTTTTCATTAGAGCTCTCATTTTCTTCTTTCTTGCTCTCTTCTTTTTCATTCTCATGCTCTCTTTGAAGCTCATTTTCTTTTTTAAGGTCACTTTCCTTTTCAAACTCATTATTTTTCCTCTCATTGTTTTGCCTTTCAATTTCTTTTTCCCTCTCATTCTCATTTTCCTGCTCATGCTCACTTGTATAATCTTAATTGTCTTGTTGTGGTTCCCCCTCCAACTTCCCTTCATTAGTGGTGTCATCCTTTTGGCACAATACATCTTGCCAAGTTGAGCATTGAGAGACACTATGTCCATAGCCATCACACCAAAAGCATTTAGAGTTTTCATTTAGTGTCTCAACACTTTTCACTTGAGAGGTTGAAGTTCATAGACTTGAAGCTTCATGGGCTCTCTCGACTGAACTCCTCCCTCATGATGACTTCTTTTTCTTCAAGTATCTTTCAACTTGAGTGGTTATTTGTACCATTTCCTCAAGATCAACAAAAAGGTATGGTTCAAGTCTCTCATTAATGTCCCTTCTCAATCCCTTGAGAAATATGTTCATTGAAGCCTTATTATTATTTTTTATGTTAGTTCCCACCATGTTAAACTCCAATAGTTTAAGGTGGTCTCCAACACTTCTTGACCCTTGAGTAATAGATAGGTAGCTATCCCTTCTTGGCCTCTCTTCCACCTCATTGTCATAGTAATCATCATCATATTCTTGCTCATATCTCCTTTTATATGATTGCACTTGTGGTCTCCTTCTTTCCATTCCTTGATATGGCAAGTACTCCCTGGAAGAACATGGTTGTGATGACTGCAATCTTTCTTCATGATAGAATGATCAAGAGGATCTTCTAGACATGTTTAACCTATAAAATCAACAAAAAAAGAAGATAGGAAATGTATATCCTCACCTTGAACTCGTGTATGTTACTCAATTAAGGCTTTTACACACTCAATCAAGCATCCACCATTCTTACCTTTTACCACTCAAACTCTTCGCTAAGTTCTTATAGCATTCACTATTGCAAATATAAATCACTTAGTTCAAGATACCAAGTAATCATGAAATTACAAGCAAATAATCAATAAAAATCCACAAATAAGAGTCAAAGAGTTTAGAGATAGGTCACTCAATTCAAAGTAAGTGATAGAACAACTAGGAATCAAAGAAATTGTCAATGAGGCATTTTATCAAACACATAAAGGTCAAGAACATGTGATCAAGAATTTTTCAATATCAATCAAGATTTCAAACCCCTTGTCCTCAAATCCCACAAACAACAATTAATATAGATTCCCAACTATTTTCAATCAAGTATTGAACAATATTCATAAAGATTTCATAGTCAAATCACAATTTCTTCAATGCTCTTCAAAATTTTTCTGTTGTCAATTTCGTCCTCCACTTTCTCTCTCTCTTTCTCTCTTTTTGTGTAGAGATAGCTGAATGAAGAACAAAACACGAAGAATTAGCCCTTGTTTTTTGCCTTATTCTGGTTCACACAAACAAATGATCACATGAAGAGGGTAGGAATGATTTTAAGCAGAACAAACACAAACGATCACAAGAAAGCAAATAAATGGATAGTCAAACCTTAGATGGAAAACCAAAACTCTGATACTGCTTGATACGAATTCCTGTTCGACGAAGGAAGAATTTTAGGTTCCAGTCACCAAAAGGGAAAATCGATTTTGAAAAGAAAGGATTTTACCTAGGTTTTGGGTTTGGTTAATTAGAATGACTTTTAAGATAAATTCTCATCAACCATCCTCTTAATTTAGAAGAATATTCAATACCTTAACCAAAGTAATTGAAATCCCTAGTGTAATTCTATAATAACCCTAGGAGAGTTTTTGAAAGAATCTCACAACCAAAACAAAAGTCCTGTTTTTGTTCACCGAGCAGAGAAGAAATGTTTGTTTCAAATTCTTTTCATCTCAAAATTATGTTTTGACAGAAAGAAGAATGACTTTTAATAAGCTAAAAACTAACTAAACAAAGCTGGAAAAATATTTCACAAAAAGCCCTAGACCATATTAGTATTACAAAACAAATACAAGAAAGAAACAAGACACCCCAAGCTGGCCCCGGACATGGATGTTGAAGGAACACCGGACTGTCTCTGCCTGGCAGCTGGGATGAAGGCCAAAACCACTCAAGCGACGAATGTCTTATTCCAAGCACCGAACACTGAGTAGTCTTGCATGTTTTCTCACCATTTATGCCATTCTCTTCATGCCTTCTTAGTTCATTTCATTCCCTGACTTCAAAACAGATTTACGACATGGATGGAGGTCCATTCTCATGAAATTGTGACATTCAACCCTCTTCTATTCCCATAATTCTCATGAAATTTTAAGGTTTCTCAAGCTTGATCCTTCAAGTACAAGTTTGTTGTACAATGTTGCTTTTCTTTCTTCTTCAAACTTGAATGTTTAAACTTGCAAGAATTTAATCTTCATAGAATGATGTCTAAAAAATGAACTTCAATTAATGACATCAAATTATCTTCAAACAAAGTATTAGGTCGTTCCTAGGATCACATCACTAAGACTTGTTCTAAACCTAACTAAGTCGTAATAGGACTTTTATTGAATTTAAAGTAACTAACTAAAACAGATAAAAGCAAAACAAAATAGGAAACTAAAACCTAATCTCGCTGGAAAACAGAGCGTCCTGCACTAGCTCAGATGCAACGCCGACATGCTTTTGGAATTTCTGCCAATTTGAATCAATTTCTGTTTGTCACCGACAAGACCATGTCAAGCGTCGGATGGATGCTTTCTTCCACCATTCCTTCAATCTTTTCATGGCATTCAGTCTTAGTTTCTTCAAGCATTATTCCTCTAACTTCTTGGCAAAGTTCTGAGCTTTCAAACCCATCAATAGTTGTCACATTCCAAAGTTTCTTATATTCACGGAATTCTTCAAGATTTATCTTTGTAGTAACTCTTCAAAATCAAAAAGTTCTTCTTTTTGTTGAATGAATGCTTTCCTCATCTGCAAAGCTCTTGCCTTGTGATAGGTCCATTTGGTAATCTTGAAGTTTTATCTCCATCACTAGTTATGTCTATTGATTTTAAATCCTCTTACATGGCATCAATCTATATATTAGAATTTTCACCTTTCTAGATTGTGAAGAATGTAACTGATCTTTCATAATACCAATATAAAAATCAGATTCCGATAGATATACACATAATCAATAGAAATTGCAATTTTCTTATTCTTTGATATTTTCTCGAAGCTGCAAATTTTAGTTTAGTATTTAACTATTTTCATTGGCAATTTCCATGATGAAGTAACAAACCATTTCCCTTACATCACTCGTTTTATTTAACCTGAGAAGGTTGAGTAATACTATGTTATTGAGAGAAATAGGTTAATGGAATATCCACTTTAATTCCTCAAAATTTACCTTACCTCGTTGGCTACTCCTATTAATTTTTTCATTTTATTGTAATAAGAACCAAACCCCTTACACTTTCTCTGGGTAATCAAACAAAATACCCAAATATTGTCCATGGATAAAACTTTTTTCTTATGAGTTTGATATGATTCCAAGAAGACACTTGAGAGCTTACGAGAATCAAAGTTTCAAGTGGAAAGAAGCCATGAAGAACAACTTGAACATAAAGCCTTGTTTGAAGACACTATGCTTGAAGATGATTTATCATCAAGTCAAGGCTTAGAGGGCATTAAAATGATGAATTCAAGGTTTGAATGTGGCCATGAAGACCTTGGAAAACAAGTTGGAGAAGTCTTACAAGAAGGCAAGCCAAGAGGAAGGAAAGGGGATCAAATGTCAAAGTGTTGCCTTCAACCAGTTTATCAACCAACGCCTATGCAGGTGTTAGTCACTCTCAATTCCTTTGCAATTCTAGCCAGCTGCAGATAGTATATATTTTGAGGTTGAACGATCGTGGCTTCGGTACACTTACATGCTTTAGTTAAATTGTTTTTCTGGGTGATTTGGTAGCGATTTCTTAGTTTGTTTTGGTAGTTTTTGTTTTAGTTAAGTACTTAATTACAATTTAAAGTCCACCAACGATTTTGTTAGGTTTAGAACAAGTCTTGGACTATTTATATTCTGTTTCTTTGCAATTCTAGACATCTTATCATCTTATTATTATTAATCAAAAACACTTTTTATCTTACGAGAGCAAAATCTCAAAGATCAAGCCAATCTTTTCGAGTGAGTTTTGCATAGAACTTTCTTAGGGTTCTTGAGAGACTTGTTCAAGGTTTACTACTACTCTGGTTTAGGGTGTAGGAAGGTCGTTAAAACTTGTAGATTGGTTAGGGTTATTCTATGATCTTGGTCAATGTATAATCTAAACTTGAATCATTGACGAATTCATGGGAATTCGATTCTACTTGAGTCTTGCTTAGGGGTTGGGCTTAGATTTGAGAAAGTTCAACTTCAAGGATCTCATCAAAAGAGTTTTTGGAGTTACCTTGCTAGTAACCTTATTCAAGATATTCATAACGACTTAAAAATCTTCTCCCTATATATATATATATATATATATATAAGTTGAATATACCTTACATATCACTAATCATTTCCATTAGGGGGACAATTTTACCTTTCAACAATATCTTTCTATTGTAACATACATAATGCCACTTCAATGCCTGATCTTTTTCCCAATTTGTCTCTCAACCTCTGTGATGAACACCTTAAGGATGTCAATGGCTTGAGACTCATATGTGTGGAACATATAAATTATAATGTAACAAAGAAAGGTGATGAAATACCTTTCCCTAATTTAAAATGAAACAAAGAAGGATTTTGAAAATATTACTAGTATAGAAGATGGATTAACTTAAGGAGCTTATTGAATTTATTTTGGCATCTTTCTTAATATGTTTGGTTTGCTTTCAATTTATGCAATCCACACACATTTTGAAATTAGTGAAGTCTAGTTTTTTTTCAAAATTCTATATTTCATCAATCTTTTAACTCTTTTGCTAGAGATATGCCCCAATCTTTTATCCCATAAGAAAGAAGATGTTTCATTAATTTGGTCACATTTTGAACCAATATTTAATTATAGGATAACTACAATTTGTGAAAAAATCATGATTCAAAGTAATCTTATATAAATAGTAATATAAAATTTATGAACTAATGAATTGACACAAAACTAAACAAAAAGGAATACCCAGAAATATGTAATATGGATAATAGCAATAATCAAATTCCTAAAATTCGAAGGTACATAAAGTGTTTAAAAGATCTATCTGATAATTGTTGTCTAAGATCAAATGATAGGACTTCCTTATAGACAAATCTTTCACTTTCCTTCTATTGTAATAAATAAATCCATACATTAAATATGAAATGTGGTCTCAAAATTAATCCACCAAATATTAAAAGGAACTCAAAACTAGATTTGATTCGTAACAAATACAAGAAAGATTATTATCCTTCTTATCGAACCAGGCCTTACTCTTGTTTCCTTTTTCTCTTCACACTTGTTTTTTCTACCACAAAATAGCTTTTGACAGTAAATTTTCCATCATTACTTTCATTAATTTCTTTGCTGGAAAGTCTCATTTGAGTTTGGCTTTCCTTCTTATGGCTCCTTGAGTTGCAACATCAATGGAATGATTTCCTTCCCATCTTAATCTTGCTCCTTCTTCAATACACTTATCAGTTAACTAATTCAAAGTCCACTAATAATTAATAGTGTTATAGTAAAATTTTGAATGGAGTAAACTAAAAAGGAATGGAGTTAAAAAATATTTCTACTAGGAAAGAATCATTATTTTCATACTTAAATACCTTGAGTTTAGCAAATTTACATGTCATATGATGAATGTGTCCTTACTTCTCTTTAGACTTATCATATTTCATGATGGTTAATTTATCCATGATTGTACCCACATGACTTATCAAACTTTGAAACTTTCATTGAGAGCATTTAAAACCTTTCAATGCTACTCTATAATTCGGTACATAGGTTTTTGATATTAGAAGTTATAATCATTTTCATAAATATAAGGCCTATTGGACCTATTTCAAATTTTTTATAATCGTAGTACTTTTATCATAAACTATAGAGACCTTTAATTTAATAGAGTAGGCTGTAATATCAAAGAGATTCATCGAGATTAGAATTATACTTCCTTCCAATAAAAATTTTTGTCCCATCAAAAGTAATTAGCACATCAAATAAAAGAATATAATATTTAAGGGACATTTACCATACAAAGGAAAGATATTAAATATAAACTTCAAATCACTTTATAATCAATTAGTGAACTAATGATATCACTTTAGTTTCTCCCTTGGAGCAACCTCAACATATCTAATATTCACTTGGCTTAACATAATTTGCATGTGTAAAATGTTACCTTTGGGTATCCATTTAAACTTCATTAAGTCACACAAATTAAAATAAATCCTCCTAACTAGATCATAACAAGTCAAAAGTGTTTATCCTTTACACAAGCTCTTAATTATGACTACAATTGAGGATATTATTATCCTTTCATGTCACCAATTAATGACAGTACCTTCACGTAGTTTTATAATTTACAAAGCTCTCCAATTCAAATTACTTTGACAACTACTAAATTAGTGAACAATACAAAAATAAAACTAACCAATAATATTCTCTAAAATAAAATAAAATTTGATTATGCATACCACATAATGGCATATTAATAATATCATGAAAACAACAATATGACAATAAAATCTAGGGAAAGGATGGTTGCACACACCATTGTGATAAACACACATCCCTTGATTTAAATGTAATCTGCCATGACTAATGAAAATACCAAACTACCCTTAAGAAAAAAAGGTTGATAACCACACACCCCACCGAGTAGTAGAAATCGTATATCACCAAACAGAGGCATCAAATTGGACGAAACAACCACCTCATTTCTCAAAAATTTGTGAACCCACATTATATAAATCTTGATATAAAAAAGGTTTTGAGGCAATATGGAATCTAACAATGCATCTAGAATGACACCCGACGAAAAAACTGTAAGTTTTTAATCGATTTTGATGCATGAATGTCACTTGGAATGAAATGTGGTCGCACAAAAAATCGGCAAACCAGTGCTGAGGATTTTGCACTCAGTCGGCAAGAACCTACAGATTTAATACAAGAATGTCGGTTAGGAAATGCCGAAAAAATTCTACTTTGTCGGCAACCAATAGCCGAAAAAATGAAACTTTGTCGGCAACATGTAGCCGAATTTAACTACAATTTTCAGCCACATAATACCGACTTTATTAATTCTAGTCGGTTGTAACTCCCCGAAAATATTTAATTTTTTTCAATTAATTGTTTTCTCACAGCATTGTAAATCTATTTTTTGCAGACCATTATTTCTAGTAAGGGGAGCAATCAAGTTGAAGATTTATCTTTACTAATTGATTATACGACTCATTTCACAAATTATGAGGTATGTCAAAATTGGTTTTATCTTTTGTTTAAGAACAAAAGGAAGAAGAATTATAATATTAAGTAAATGTTTGAATTGCAGTATTTCCAAGGCAAAGAAGCTTTGATATCATGGGCTCGCCAACGGGGTTAAGAATTGAGATTTGTAATTATTACGCAGCGCTCAACTTCCATCCATTCAAAGAAAACTCCAAAAGTATACTTGGGATGTGAGAGGAGTGGGAAATACCGAAAACCAGTGAAGCCCGAGGGGGATGAAGCCATGCCTAATGACAAGAGAAAGTTGAAGAAAAGTAATGTTGGGACAAAGAAATGTGAATGTCCTTTCTCATTGATGGGGAAACAATTACCTGGTGACGATTTGTGGGTATTGGAGGTGAGATGCGGCACACATAATCATCCTGAAATGCAATATGGTGAAGGACATTCATTTATAGGTAGGCTGCAACCTCACAAGGAGACTATTGTTGCTGAGATGTCATCCTGTTTGGCGCGGCCAAAGGACATCTTATCATCTTTGAAGCAACGTGATCCTTCTAACGCATCTACTATGAGGACGATATACAATGCACAAGCTAAATATCGGGTGAAAGAAAGGGCGGGACTTAACAAAATGCAACAGTTGATGTATAAGATCTGGGAGAACGGATACTCCGAGTGGCACAGGAGTGATGGTGACACAGATGAAGTTCGAGACCTTTTCTTTGCCCACCCCACTAGTGTTGCTTTGTTGCATACATTTCCGGAGGTGCTGCTTATGGATTGCACATATAAAAC
>JAWZTD010000048.1:6131860-6144041 GCA_035221335.1 Echites panduratus
AAAACTCTCATATATATATATATAGTTGTTCAAGAGATTCTATGAAAAGTCACATCCAAATCTACAATCAGTTGCTTACATTTAATACATAAATGACTTGATATCATTTAATTATTTGTACGAATGATTTTGTATTCCATCACATCTTTTGTGCATGTTTTTGTGCTTGTTTGCTGTTCTTGGCTCAATATAGTAATAAATATTCACAATTTAGCTACCCAACTTATTAATTCCATGACAATATATATATTGAATATATGAGAATTACTAGAAGAGCCTACATGCATTGACTTAATATTCATATTTGTATTAAGAATTTTAAAAAAGAAAGAGATCAGTTCATCAACTAAGATTTAAATTAAATTAACTAGAGGAAATTAAATTTTTGTAGAAAAATTTTTCTTGAAAATTTGATGTTGTTGGCCCGGTCAAGTCTGCCATCATTCCCAGAGTGCCATTCGGGTAAATGACTTTTCTTGGAATAGAGTCAAGTCAAGTCTCTTCTTCCATATATCGTAAAATATATATATATATATTTATACAAAAATGTTATAATGGATATCGAAACTCAAATTAAAAAAGTGCTCGTTAAATTTCTAACTGTCAATCATCTTTTTTTTGAAAGAAAAATTAAAAGAAGAAAATTTATATTTTAATGCCTTAATGATATTAAGAATTTTTAGAAGAATAGATTTAAATTAAAATTTTTGTAGAAATTAGTTATTTAATTTTTCCAAATTTAATTTCTCCTTTAAATAGAAGTGCATGCATTCTTTCAGTCTTCAACAACACACAGAACTTGACGTTTGTTTTGTTGAGATTTAGTATTCAAAATGAGTAGTAGGAAGCCATTTCCCCATAATTATTTCAGTTTGCTTATGATTCTGTTGCTTCTTCCATTCACTGGCAGCAATAAAACTATAAGGTGCAGAGAGAATGAGAGAAAGGCTCTTCTCCAGTTCAAAGAGGGGCTTCTGGATGACTATGGCCTCCTTTCTTCCTGGCAAACCTCCAATGACGATTGCTGTCATGAGTGGCGAGGAGTTGCTTGCAGCAATCGTACTGGTCACGTAACATCACTTACTCTTCCATATAATCTCATTATTCAAAATGCTTTTTATATTGAAGCTAATGAATTTTTAAGTGGTAAGCTTCACCCTTCATTGCTTGAGTTGCAGCATTTGACTTACTTGGATTTTAGTAACTTTCACAGTGGTGGAAGTGTGATTCCGGAGTTCATCGGTTCATTAGAAAGATTAAGGTATCTCAATTTGTCAAGGTGTGGCTTTGTTGGTGTCATTCCTGATCAACTGGGGAACTTGTCTAATTTGCAATACCTTGATCTTAGTGGCAACGATGTTATTGGTGGTCCTAATAATGAGTACTATACGCTTTTGGTTGTCAAAGACCTCAACTGGCTTTCTCATCTTTCTTCTCTGAGATATCTTGATCTCAGTTTCGTAAACCTTAGTGAAGCTTATAATGATTTGCCACAAGCAATGAATAAACTACCTCTTCTCACAGCATTGAGATTGTCCATGTGTGAACTTACCTCCTTTCCGCCTCTAATATTTAATTTTTCCGTGTCACTTTCTGTCCTTGATCTATCACATAATAACTTTGCTCTCAAAAGCCTCAGCTGGATTTCTCATCTTTCTTCGTTGAGACAACTTGATCTCAGTGGGTTAACCCTTGGTGAAGCTTACGATTGGCCACAAGCAATAAATAAACTACCTCTCCTCACTGAATTAAAGTTGTCAAATTGTGAACTCACTTCAATTCCTCTATTTAATTCTTCCTTGTTGTCGTCTCTATCTAGCCTTGATCTATCAAATAATTATCTCCAAAATCTCAAGTTTTCTCATCTTTCTTCTTTGAGAAATCTTGATCTCAGTCTGATTGACCTTAGTAAATCTCACGATTGGTCACAAGAAATAACTAAACTGCCTCTCCTCACTACATTGAAGTTGTCTAATTGTGAACTTAATAGTAGCAATATTCCACCTTTATTTAACTTTTCCATGTCCCTTTCCATCCTTGATCTATCATATAACTTCGATTGGGATACTAAGATTTCAAAGATTGAGGGGCTTTTTAATTACAGCAGCCTTACCCGCATTGAGCTTCAGAGCAACAATTTATTTGGTGCAGTGCCAGATGGTTTTGGAAAATTGAAATCACTAGAATATTTAGATTTGTCTGATAACATGTTGGAAGGTGGAATCATGAATTCCATTGGAAACTTAAGCAACTTGCGACATTTGGATCTTTCTTTTAACAGGTTGAATGGAACAATTCCACCAAGTTTTCCAAAAGTACCAAAGCTTGAGATTCTTAGGTTGCATGACAATCTTTTTCAAGCATTACCGGATTTCTTTCCATCATTACCATTGATTGAGTTGGATCTCAGCCACAATGATCTTAATGGGACTATACCTCCGAGCATGGGTAAACTGAGGGAATTGCATACTTTGGATATTTCTTCAAACCGATTGACAGGATTGGTTTCTGAGGCTCACCTACTGAACCTTTCCAAATTGAGAAAATTGAAGTTATCTGGTAACTCATTGATTTTGAAATTCAACGACTCAAGTTGGGTTCCTCCTTTTAATCTCACTAAGGTAGGATTGGCAAATTGCAAAATTGGACCTCATTTCCCTTTATGGCTGCAAAGTCAGAGTTCCTTACATTATTTAGATATATCAGGATCTGGAATTGATGACGTCTTCCCTAGCTGGTTTGGAGATATTTCTTCCTATCTTGATACTCTAAATATATCAAATAATATCATCCGTGGCTTTCTTCCAGACTTGTCCTCGAAGTTATTTGGCAACTTAGTTAGTTTGGATTTGAGCTCATGCAATATTGAAGGTCCAATACCAAAGTTTCCTGTATTTATTAAAAGCTTATATCTCTCGAATAACAAGTTTCAAGGTTCAATCATTTCACCTTACAATACGACACTTTCTCCCATAATTTTGGATCTTTCTAACAACCTTTTATCAGGAGAGATTCCTGATTGCTTGATGCAATTCAAACAACTAGTTTATTTGAATTTGAACAACAACAATTTTTCTGGATCAATTCCGAGTTTTGTTGGGATATTAACTAGAATTCAATCCTTGCATTTACGGAACAATAGTTTTGACGGAGAGCTGCCTACCTCCTTGAAGCAGTGGACACAGTTGAGAATCATTGATATTTCTCAAAATAAATTCAAGGGTAAAATACCTAAATGGTTGGGGAGGAATCTACAAAATTTGGTTGTACTTAGTCTCTCGTCAAATCAGTTCATGGGGGAAATACCTTCAAATTTGTGTTATTTGAAGAATCTTCAAATCTTGGATCTCTCTAATAACAAAATATTTGGAACGATACCCAGATGCTTGAGAAATTTGATTGTAATGGCCGAAAAGAGAAGTTTTACCTCAATGCTCTATGAAAATTTTGTTGACGAAAGAACACAATTTAGAGATTCACTTATTGAAGCAGTATTGTTGATGTGGAAGGGGGTAGAATTAGAGTACCGAAATACTTTGGGATTCATAAAAATGATTGATCTTTCAAGTAACAATTTATTTGGAGAGATTCCATCAGAAATCACATATCTTGAAGGTTTGGTTGCACTAAACATTTCAAGAAACAATCTAACTGGGAATATTCCTCTAGAAATCGGTCATTTGCAGAAATTAGAATATCTTGATTTGTCATTGAATCATCTTTCCGACATGATTCCTTTTAGCCTTTCCCAGTTGTACTCTATTGGTTTTCTCGACTTGTCAAACAATAATTTATCAGGCAGGATCCCATCAAGCACGCAGTTGCAGAGCTTTAATGCTTCGTTTTACTCCGGAAATTCAGGATTGTGTGGACTTCCACTTCCAAAATTGTGTCCAGAAGATGAGAGAAATCTAGCTCCAAGAAATAGTCAAGATTCGAAAGTTGGAGAGGAGAAATGGACGTTGATTGATCCAAGTTTCTATGCTGCCTTGGGAATGGGTTTTGTAGTTGGGCTTTTAGGATCTTTGGGTGCTCTATTTGTAAATACTTCTTGGAGACTTGCTTATTTCAGGATGGTGTTCAACATTCAAGATTCATTTTGTGTGACAATAATAGTGAATATAGTTAAATTGAAAAGGCTTTTTAAGAAGTAATCTCTTTTATGTTTAAACTTGTAACACTTGTCTTTCTCATTTGTAATACATTGTCGTGAAGTTTATTCAAATGTTTTCGTAAAGCATTATGTATATTCTATAAAAACTAGGAAAAGAAAAACCAAATGCACTTATCCACTAGTTAGTAGTCCAGTTGGACACCCAATTATTATCCTTCAAGGGAGATTAGAGGTTGAATCCGACTAATTGTATACCAAATAGACCCTTTTAAAAAAATGCACTTTTCTTTTTTAATTTTTATCAACCGGAATTTTATATTCATATATTCTTTTTAAACTTTGTCCCATCTTAATTGTAAAAGAAATTCCTCTTTTTAAACAATTTTTATACGATTATCTATATTTTCTACAACAGAGTCTTAACAAGCCCAATGCACTTTGTCGCTCACGGGAAATGGAGCAAGCTATTAGACAACGATAATACTCAACCTCTACAAAATTAAATCTTAACCCTAACAAAAATATGAATGTGAATATCAAACTTTACAGTCTACTAAGTCACATAATATTACCATTAACTATACTAACAATACTATTTTATTATAGTTTTGGTTTTAGGACTCTTTAATTTTTTTATATTTAGTCAAATTTATAAACATTGCATAACTAATAAGAAATATTTGATTCTCATTTGGGCAATATACTCAATTAGTAATAAATAGAAGAATCAAGTAATCTATCAAAATCAAAACTCAAAAGAAAAAAAAAAAAAAATCAAACTAAACCGAAAACTAAAAGAATACTACCCAAAAAAAAATCATTAAAAAAAAATCTCAAGATTAATGCTTAGGAAAGTTCTTAAGTTGGTTAAGAGAAACCAAGCTCGGATTATGAACGAGGAGCTTCAGTCTATCCCTCTTTCCATAAAGTCCCAGGTTCTTGATTTCATGGTTTTCCGGATCATACAAAACCAACTCCCGAAAGCCATTTTCAAGAATCAGTTCATTATTTTTCCAAAACCCTAATGGCCTCTCAACTCCCACAATAGCACCAATTCTAGGTAGCTTAGTCCAAGGTTCCTTTCCTCCAAGACCTAACTCATTCATAACCCATATATCACAAACCTTGTCCATTTCCTTTAAATCATACATAACAAGTTAAATTTGCCCATTCCATGGCATCATGGCCCTTGTAGTTCTTCTCTTTCCCCCAAATTCTTCAATCCCGGAAGGCAACGGTGTCTCCCGGAAGACCTCTTCTCCCATGTCAAATGAAAGAATCAACTCCATATCGTCATTTTTTGCCCACCAGCAAAATGTCTTGTTCTTGTACACCATGCTCCAAATGTTAGTATGCATCACGTTAGCCGGCACTGTGGCATCATATTTTCTCCAAGAATTTGTACTCTGGGAGTATATCTCAACTTGATAAACAAGGTCATGCTGACTAGAGATGCAAAACGAGATCTGTATTACCTTGTAATCATCAGTATTCGGATCGTATCCTAATCCGACATCTCCACCTCTGACCATGGTATCAGCGGGACGTGGTATTAGGGAAGGAGGTAGATTCTTGAATTGTCCTAAAGTAGGGTTACAAAGGGCAATGTGGTCATGGTATCCATAGAGGCAAACAATGCCATTGCATGCACCAATAAGCCTCATTTGGCCATAAATATTGCTACTGAATGATGATGGAAGTTCTTGGTTAATGAATTTGGAAAGTGAGGAATCACAGGACATTGAAATAACTCGTTTGTTTGTCGAGTTATCGCGACAGCTAATGAGCAAATGAGCATCATTAATCGCAATTCTTTTGGAGTAATTAATATTGTTTGTGTGTGTTAGGACAAAGCCATGATCCTCAAGAAGGGAATTCCATGATTTGCAGACGCATCTGAATCTAATAAGAGACTTTGCAGGCAGCTTTGATAGAATCTGGAATATGACATCTTCAGGCAGATTCATATTTGTTAATAACTTTCTTCTTCCTTCTGTTCATTCCCATTCAAGCAGAGATATTTATAAGAAAAAGATTCAAGTGGAAATTAGGAAAGAGATAACCATTGAACAATTTCAGCACACAATTCCCTCAAAAACCGGAGTACCAGAAATTTGAGGAAAGGCATCATATTTAATTAATCCAAAACCAACCAAACATATGTGAATGGTAACTAAAGAAAGAACTCCTTTTTTCATACAAATCACTAAGTTTATTAAGAAAGAACTCCTTTTTTAATATATTAATGCTCTCTAGTTATTGTAACAAATCTTACAGATATATTTATATATATATATATAATTAAGTAATTAATTAATTCACTTGTACAAGTGTATACCAAAAACACCAAAATTATTAATCTTCCCAAAAAATTAAAGAAAAGAAATTCTGATGGAATAATTAAGAAATGAAAGCTAGGCGTTATAATAGTAATTGCAATTATGAACAACACTTTTCCTTGAACACACTAATCTAAAAGTCCTAGCTTTGGCTGCCCATTGAAATTGATCAATTATGACACAATATTTATTAATTTCATCAAATAATTAATGCCTACTTAATTATCATTAAGATCTAAAAGATTTAATGCACATTTTTCACTATTAATTAATTCAGCTCCTAATCATGCTTAGTTAATTTGTTCACAGGCGCTGCAAATAGAATCCAAGAGTATTAAATATCCATTAAACTTACATATATAGTACTAATTACTTCTCCCATCATGAGTCCGCTCTCTGGCTCTCTCTGCTATAAGATCTTTATTATTCTCAGCAGGTCATATATTATTGTACTATTACAGTATGTAGCTATATAATTAGTTGGCCATACTTCTTCATGACAGCTAGCTAGCTAGGCTGCAGGTTCGTCATCATCATCGTCTCCATCACTTGCCTCTTCAAATAATGCTGGCGATCCTGCTTCGTCCACCTGATCATCAACGTAAAACTTGGCATAATTACCAAGTGATTTCTTGTAGCTGCTTATCACTATCACCATGATCTTATTATTATATCTCTCTGGCTAGCAATATATATATTAGGGTTTCAAAGCAAAGTGAAAGATGAATGGCATTTCAGAGAAAGTGAAAGATGGGATACGTTGAAGCTGTTGGATCCATACAATTTCGGTGCATGGGCTCAGCCCTTGGCGGTAGACAATCCCACACGTGCTTGGAGCACTTTAAACACACTCTTGTCCATCATTTTCACGTGCTTCGGAGACACTGTCCAGTGGCGCACTGAATGTCGACCTTAAAAAAGTTTCCCTAGGAATATATAAAGACAACTGTTGTAGGGTTTTATCTATATATGTGAAACTTTTTGATTGATCATATTGTGTATTAATCTTTTTCATTAACTCCTGAGATGTTTACTATAAGATAAGTATTTTTGGCAATATATATGACATGTTTAAGAGGGTAAGATATATATATTTGATTAGTGGCACTGGTAAGAGGAGGGGGTAAAAGGGCAGAAGGGATTTATTGGAAAAAGAGTGAGTTATGAGAGATTGTTGAGCTGATATACATAATCATTGTATATATATATATATATTTCTCCCCCTCTCATTCTCAAATTTACAAAGAAACTTTTTCACTTTCCAAATGAGAATGTGTGAAGGATATGAAAAGAAGTATTCAAAAATACTTCCAAGTATCCAATGTATCATAAACACGCGTTATAGTACTTTGATATTAAAACATAAACATATACATATTAACAATTCTTAATTATGGTTTGCCACTACAATTCTTTCATAATAAATGAAAGTTAAGTATTAAATAAAAGGTAAAAGTGAAAAATAATTAAATAATAATTGAATTAAATATGATAATTACAAAACAATTATATTTAGAAGCAAAAAAAATAATTGGTAAGATCTCATAAGTTTGTATGGTGAATAATGTACTCCCACGCCATGAAATGATATATAGGATCTGTATAAGATTTAAAATAAATAAAATTACGAATAGCAATAACAGATAAGAATTGTTAAGAAAATACATGTTGCTCCAATTGATTAACCTTATTAGTCAGTTCAGGAGTGTATGAGTGCTAGCATTTTAAACAGAATCTTGTCCTTTAGCAATCTGAACAATATGAGGAGAAGTCTCAGCTGCATGAGAATGAATACGATGATTAGATAAGAGAACCTCCTTTTTTTATTTTATCAAAAATGCTTCTGGACTAGAAGAATTTTCTTCTTGTAAAAAAACAGCATCAAGATTTTGCAACTGAAGGAATTTTTGGAAGGCTTCATAATGATCAACAGCTTAGCGCATCTTCTCCATATCAGTAATGGGTTTAGACTTTCGGCGGGAAGTACCGAAAATCATCATCTGATGAAAAGTACTAGCACCCATAGATGAAACACGAGAAGGAGACTTATGTGATCGTCCTGGTTGACTCATAGTAAGCGGTTGGAGGGGATCTTTAAATTTGGGAATAGATGAAGTAGGAATAAAGGAAGGATGGGTTGACTTTTTAGGCTTGGTATAAGCACATCGATCATGGGGATTTGCTGTCGTAGTTTGTGTATCAGGAATTGGTACAACAGATTTGTTATTCATGGTTGATCAGGAGTTTAGATTAAAAACCCACTATGGGTGCTAATATGAAGCGACTGGGAAATCAAGGATCGATTCAGGTTCTTATGATGGTTCTCATTTGCAAGAAAAAAAAGTCAAAATGAAATTGGACTAATTCCAATTTTACTTTGATGTTAGTGATTTAGGATAAATAAAGGTATATATATGGAAAGTAAAATAAAATGATCTGATTTCTTTTATGCACTTCATAGAATATTTCATTAGTGGAATATAAACTTTTTATGTGAGATAAACATGTTACAATAACTTTTATGAGTTACAAACAAGTCATATTGAATAACTATTATCTTGTGATTTTATTAAGTTATTTGATATTATATTATATATCATTGGAAACCTTATTGAACAAGGATTAAACCCATATAACTTATTCATATACATAATGTGATGTACTTAATCAAATTTAAGTGTGTATCATTGAAGAAAGCCACTCCCATCAACATCTTTAATCTTTCCCTCTTGCTTCAGGGACGACCGACTACTGAGAAAAAGAAACGGCGCCACCTTTCTCCGCCGAGATATGCCCGTGCAATGCTGCCTCAACTCTTGGGTTGGGTTTGAATTTGGATTTTGGGCTATATCTTTTATTATCCATGAATGAGCTTTTCAGACTAGCCCAACTCTAATAAAATAAAGCTGAACGTGCATGGGCTTGTGTAGTTTATTATGCATGCATGGGTTTTTCTTATTAGCCCAACGCTAATAAAAAAAGCCGTACATATGTTTTCTCTTCTATTTTTTTTTTCTAATAATTTTACTAAAAATTTTTGAAGTTATCCACATTCAATATTATAAAATGAAAATAGTTTTTTTTTTAACTATGGAATAATTTGTTTCAATACACATAATTTCATAGTTGAAAATAGTTTATATAAAGTATGTATCAATTAAAATTAATCAATAAATTAGTTTTTGGAGTTTATAAATGATGATTATTATTATTTTTGAACTCGTAACTACTATTTGTAGATATACATAGGGCATAACCTAAAAGAGTTTTTGTAGAATTTGAATTCTAGGCTTACAGTCTTCACGCTGACCACTTCACCCATTAAGGTGTCCTTGAAAGGACAATTAATTTAATTAATAATGTAAAGATCAATTACATACACTAAAATTTGAAAAATAAATTTTACATAATAAAAATAAACAATAAAAAAAAACAAGGTTGAAAAGCCTTTTTTTAGTGTTAAAATATGCAAGCACCAAATTTTAACTGGGAAAACCCTCAAGATTGAATAGAAAATTTTGAATAGAAAATTACTAATGACTAGAGAGAGAATTGTGGAACAATTAATCTAAATATATATTGTTCCAAAAGAAAGATGATGTTTCTTATTCCAAATTAATTTACAGTGAAACCCTAACTTGTTCAACTTTCTTAAAAATAATAACTCCTCAAGCCCTAATTTGTTTCTCAATAAAATACTATAACTTTTATTTAAGATATAAATTCCCGTGTACAAATATTCTTCTTGAAAAATTTGATATTGTTGGCCCATCATTCCCGGCGTGCCATTCTCGCAATCATATATGCAGGTCAAGTCTAGATACACCGAACCAAATTTTCTAATCTTGATAGGATGCAAAAAGAACATCTAAATGCGTTGACCTTATATAAGCTTTCATCTGTTCCGCTTTTAACTGCTTTGATGGCTCTTCAAAAATGCTGAGGTACATAAGGTTTCATCTGCTCTGCTTGTTTCGAAACCTAATATTATGAGACGTAGATTCATACAGAAAGCATGCAAAATAATAATGGAATATCGGAATAATATTTCATTTTTTTTTTCTATAGCTTCTACCATTTGACTATGGTCCCTAAATTACTAAATGCGTGGCAAACTTGAATTAAAGTCTGGATTATATGATGAATATTGAGATAATATTGGCCCGAAAGTTATTGTGTGGCTTCCTCAAAAGTTTTTCAAAAAGAAGACACAATGACTCCACTATAAAAAATTGAACTAGTTAAGTTGGTTGAATCATGTACTACTGTAAAATTGAATTAGTTGATTTTTATAAATAAGCACATTTTCTATCGTATCACGTGTAGAGTTTCATATAGTAATAACATTTAGCTTAAATTTTTTTTAATTTAAATATTGATCTAGACAAAGATATTTAAATTTTTAAGATCTAAAGAAAGAGGCTATAATAAAACAAACAATATCATGATTAATACTAACAACTTCATCCCAAAACAAATAATACTAACGGCTGTATAAAAACTATCCATTTCTATTATTCCAAAAGGAAGATTTTGTTCGATGGTCTACCTAACAAGTTTTTTTTTCTAATAATTTTTTTGTCAAATATAAAATTATAGGTTATTTTCTTCTTACCACACTAATTTATCTTTTTTTTTCCTCAAATATTAATTAAAATCGAGATATTCATTAGTTAAAATTCATATCCCTAGTCTAATAACTCAACTCCTAGAACCCAAATTTTTATGGAAACAAAATACTACGTTAACTTTTATTTAAGATACAAGTGCCCGTCTACGCATATTTTTCTTGAAAAATGGGACGTTGTTGCCCATCATTCCCGGCATGCCATTCGGTCAATTACATATGCAGGTCAAGCCCGGATATTGTTGGCCCAACATTTCCAGCGTAAATGACTTTGCTTGCCAACAGTCAAGTCCAGTCTTTGACTTTGCTTCCTATCTAAATAAATTATTAGAGATTAAAAAGGCCAAAAAAGAGAAAAGGTTAATTATCAAAACTTCCAAAAGGTGATTAATTTTATGTCATTTAAGAAAAAAAAGGAAATCCTCCATAACGTACCTTTCATGTACAGTTCCTATATTAGATTTTGTTTAACGTATATGCAGTGTGATGGGAAGACTTCCAAAGTCTTCTAAGAATTGATAGCTAAATTGCCATCTCTGTTGGACCCATGCATGTTTTTAGTAACTAGTAATGGTTTTTTTTTTTTTTTTTCCCTGCATGTGGATGGATTGACCTGATATTTATATTTGAATGACTCAATTATATTAACAATTTTTAAAAGAAAGAGATTTAAATTAATTTTTTGTAGAAATTTGTTATATAATTTTTTCAAATTTAACTTCTCCTTTAAATAGAAGTGCATTCTCTCTACACAACGCCAAAAACTTGTAGTTTGTTTTGTTGAGATTTAGTATTCAAAATGAGTAGTAGGAAGCTATTTTCCTATAATTATTTTAGTTTGCTTATGATTTTGTTGCTTCTACCATTCACAGGCAGCAGTAAGACTGAAAGGTGCAGAGGGAATGAGAGAGAGGCTCTTCTCTTGTTCAAAGAATTCCTTGTGGATAAGTTTGGCCTCCTTTCTTCCTGGAAAACCACCAATGATTGTTGTGAGTGGCAAGGAGTTGGTTGCAGCAATCGCACAGGTCATGTAACTTCACTTACTCTTCCTTATAACTTCATTATTTATGATGGTTCTTCCCAAGTTGCTGAATATTTAAG
>JAWZTD010000048.1:6144629-6162920 GCA_035221335.1 Echites panduratus
TAAGCAGCTTGCGACATTTGGATCTTTCTTATAATGGGTTGAATGGAACAATTCCACCAAGTTTTGGAAGCTTACCACTGGAATATTTAGATTTGTCTGATAACATGTTGGAAGGTGGAATCATGAATTCCATTGGAAACTTAAGCAGCTTGCGACATTTGGATCTTTCTTATAATGGGTTGAATGGAACAATTCCACCAAGTTTTGGAAGCTTACCAAAACTTGAGCTTCTTCGGTTGCAAAACAATCATTTTCAAGGAGCATTACCGAACTTCTTTCCATCATTGCCATTGATTGTGTTGGATCTCAGCAACAATGCTCTTAATGGGACTATACCTCCAAGCACGGGTAAACTGAGGGAATTGCTTTATTTGGATATTTCTTCAAACCGATTCACAGGATTGGTTTCTGAGGTTCACCTACAGAATCTTTCCAAATTGAGAAAATTGGAGTTATCTCATAACTCATTGATTTTGAAATTCAGCAACTCAAGTTGGGTTCCTCCTTTTAAAAATCTTTATCTAATTGGTTTAGCAAATTGCAAAATTGGACCTCAATTCCCTTCCTGGCTGCAAAGTCAAAGATGCTTACAATTTTTAGATATCGCGGGATCTGGAATTGATGATGTCATCCTAACTTTATCTTCCCAACTTCTTTATCTAAATATTTCAAATAATCACATTCGTGGCTTTGCTCCTGACTTTTCATTAAAGTCTGTTGATAACTTAGATACTTTAGATTTGAGCTCATGCAATATCGAAGGTCCAATACCAAAGCTTCCTGTACATATTTCAATGTTATATCTCTCAAATAACAAGTTTCAAGGTTCAATCATTTCACTTTGCAATAAAACTTTTTCTCCCAATCTTTTGGACATTTCTAACAACTTTTTATCTGGAAAGATCCCTGATTGCTTGATGCAATTCAAACAGCTAGGTTATTTGAATTTGGAAAACAACAATTTTTCTGGATCGATTCCTAGTAGGATTGGGCAGCTCACCCACATTCAATTCTTGCATCTACGGAACAATAGTTTTCATGGAAAGTTGCCAGCATCCTTGAAGGGTTGCACAGGGTTGAAAGTCATTCATATTGGTCACAATAAATTCTGGGGTAAAATACCTAGATGGTTGGGCAGGAATCTACAAGCTTTGCTTGTACTTAGTCTCTCATCAAATCAGTTCATGGGGGAAATACCTTCAAATTTGTGTTACTTGAAGAATCTTCAAATCTTAGATCTCTCTAATAACAAAATTTTTGGAATGATACCCAAGTGCTTGAGAAATTTGACTGTTATGGCCCGAGAGGGTAGTTTTGACTCAGTTGATATTGAAGTACTCCTTGACAAAATACCACTCTATGACTATTACCTTCGTGATGTTGCCTCATTGATGTGGAAGGGGGTAGAATTAAAGTATCAAAATACTTTGGGATTGATAAAAATGATTGATCTTTCAAGTAACAATTTGTTTGGAGAGATTCCATCGGAAATCACGTGTCTGGAATATTTGGTTGCATTGAACATTTCAAGAAACAATTTGACTGGGAATATTCCTCTAGAAATCGGTCATTTACAGAAATTAGAATATCTTGATTTGTCAAGGAACCATCTTTTTGGCATGATTCCCATGAGCCTTTCCCAGTTGTACTCTATTGGTTTTCTCGACCTGTCAAATAATAATTTATCAGGCAGGATCCCATCAAGCACTCAGTTGCAGAGCTTCAATGCTTCATTTTACTCTGGAAATTTAGGTTTGTGTGGACTTCCACTTCGAAAATTGTGTCCAGAAGATGAGAGAATTCTAGCTCCAAAAGCTAGTCAAGATTCGAAAGTTGGAGGGGAGGAATTGACGTTGATTGATCCAAGTTTCTATGCTGCCTTAGGAATGGGTTTTGCAGTTGGGCTTTTAGGAACTTTGGGTGCTCTACTTGTAAATAATTCTTGGAGACTTGCCTATTTCAGAATGGTGTTTAAAATTCAAGATTCACTTTACGTGACAATGACAGTGAATATAGCTAAAGTGAAAAGGTTTCTCAAGAAATAATCTCGTAACACTTGTTTTTCTCATTAATTTATATATTTTGTTAAGCAAATGTTTTTGTAATACATTGTTGTGAAGTTTCTAATTTTATGCTCTCTTCTTTTTCTTTCATTGTTGTGAAGTTTCCTCCCCACCATTTCCTGCGGCTCTAAAAATTGGAAAAGAAAAACCAAATGAACTCACCTTTTTTTATTCTTATATCAACCCAAATGCATATGTTCTTTTAAAATGTTATAGCATCTTAATTGAAAAGAAATTCCCCTTTTTAAATAATTTTTATATATTTCTCTGTTCTCCACCGCGGAAACTTGACGGGCAATTCTGAAATGCTACATTCTAGAATGCCAGCTTTTTTTTTTTTTTTTAATTTTTTTATCACTACTTTTAATGGAGGGGGATTTGACAGACTTTATTACAAAAATAAAAGAATGGCATCAAAAGAAGGGGATGTCAAACCTTCCCTGAATGCTACGTTCTGAGATGCCGACTTATCAAGCAAGTTTTTAGACAATAATAATACTCAGCCTCTACAAAATTAAATGTTAACCCTAAGAAAATAATATAAAATATCAAGTTCAAACTAATTATGTACTTTCTAAAATATATAAAAAGTAATTTTATAATGAATTATGCGCATATTCATTGGAAAGCATTGAATTTCTATATTATTAAAATTATCCAAAAATTCTTGCATTAATTTCATGGAGAATTTTATATATAAACATGAAAAATAAGAAATAATAATTACTCAAGTATTAAAACTATACATAAACTAGGTTTAGTGTCCGCGCAATGCATAGATTTTTTTTCCTAATATATATACTTTAATACTTTTTAAGGAAAAACTGCAATTACTTTTTCTAACAGTATAAGAAAAAATTTTTGAATTTTTGTAATTATTAGATTGAAAAACATCTCTGTTTATACTAAAATAGGACAATTTAGAAAGGATGCGACTCTTCTATATAACTGGTAGTTAATCATACTTAATTTACAAGTCATGTAATATTTCAATTTTTTTTTAATAAGCCGTTAGTGATGACGGCCAGACCCCACCATTTTATTAAAAGTAGAAATTATTACAAACACAACAACGTGTAAACAAATCCACTTCTAGAATTCAGATATCAATCTCAAATTAGGAATTTTCATTCAATCTAGTTGACATAGTCCTCTAGGAGGAAGTCCGAGATATGAGCTATAGTATAAGCAATGACAACAATCTTGTGCTGCTTTTGCAAGATAATCGGCCACTTGGTTCCCTTCTCTATAAATATATATGATCTTGAAATCACATCTGGATTTAAGTGAGCGTATGTGGTAAATCCTTCTTTGAAGTATCCATGGTATTGAACAAGTTCCTTCCACTTGAGAATCCATTTGTACCAATACTTTGTTCCAATATTTTAGCCCCTCAAACAAAGCAGTTAATTCAGCTTCCATTATTGAGGATGTGCCGATGTAAACGGAAAATGCACCTTTGAATTGTCCTGAACCCTCTCGTATGATCCCTCCTATAGCTACATTCCCCGATTTATCTTTTGATGAACCATCAACATTCAGTATACAACAATCTTGATACTCTTATGGCCACCAACAAATTTGTCTCCATGAACGTCTAGGGTGATTAACCTGAGAGTTCAACAGTCTACTCAGGGCTGATATTGAAAAGGCTTGTTGCAAATCATGCAATTTGTGCTTTCCAACTGCTATAATGTTCTTGCTGTCACTCTTGGATCCCTCATATACGAAGCTGCAACGAGCCAACCATATTTCTCGACATACTATCAAAGGAATTAAATTTCCCAAGAACAGCAAAGTATTGTGATTATCTAACCACCAAAGATAGTCATTCCTCAGTTGTAACAAACTCAATCTAGAGTAAAAATATCCCCAAACCTCTTTAGAAATCGTACAATCTCTAAATAAATGACCATAAGACTCCGTATCCAAAAGACAATGACACTTTGATACAATTTGAAAACCCATGCGGGCTAATGAACTGTCTAGTGGCAGGTATTTTTTGTGCATTCTCCACATAAAGATTGACCAAGATAGTGGGATTTGTTTGTGCCAAACCTACAATTCAGTGCCAGATGAACTATATTGAGAAGAAATAATCCAAGAACAAGAAGATAATTTAAAATTACCAGTACTTGACGGCTTCCAAATGAACTTGTTCTCCCCTCCTGTGGGTTTTGGTACTTCCATAATTTCGTCCACTATTTCTGCTGGAACAAGAGACCTAAGGAAGTCCACATTCTAGACTTTTAGAGCTAGATGTCTAATCAAAGTAACCCTATTGAACAATTTTTTTGTGAGCAACCTATCTTCATGCCAAAATAACATATCACCATTGTTTAACTGAATGCCAATTTGATTCTCAAATTATGGAGATATCATTTTGAGTCTTGACCATTCCCCTAAAGCTTTAGGAAAGAAAGGCTTGTCAATCTGAAAATGATATTTCCATTTTAAATGTCGGGCCCATAAAGAATCTCTTGTGCGAAATTGCCACCATAACTTATAATCATAAGCTATAATTAGAGATTTTAAAGATGAAATATTCAGCCCACCTTCCTCAAAGACTTACAGATGTGTTTCCACTTGCACCATTTTTTATGCTGACCTAGATCTGAAGTTCCCAAGAAAAATGTAACAAAGCTTCTCTCCAAATCCTTGATAACTTGTTTAGGAAGGTTTGAGACAGCCAGAATATAAGTGATCATAGAAGTTAAAACATATTTTATTAAAACCACTCTATCACCAATAGAAAGAGATTTCATCTGCCACCCCTCAATCATCCCTTTCGCCTTTGATATGAGTTGCTGGTAATATATAACTCTAAATCTCCTTGCAAATATAGGACAACCTAAGTAGATGATTGGCATTTGTTGAATTGAGCAACCAGTGAGAGGATTGATAGAATTCCTTTTCTAAGCTACAATTGAACCTGGAAAGTACAAAGAACTCTTACGAAAATTAATAGATTTGCCTGAGCAAGTTTGATACCAATCTAAAAATTCCATCAGATTTGATAATTTGTTTTTCAAGCCTCTTGTGAATACTATCACATCATTTGCGAAGCTGAGATGAGATATGGGATAACCTTGTATATCTTAAACAAAATCTCCCATCTCACCATTTATAAGCAATCGATTAAGTCCTCTTGAGAGAACCTCCGTAGCCAAAATGAATAAAGTTGGAGACATAGGATCACCTTCCCGTAAGCCCCTACCAGACGGGAAAAAACCCACTGCCTTCCCGTTTACAGTGGTAGAGAATTTATTAAAACAAATTGAATTCTTGATGAGATTGATAAAATGTAGACAAAAACCAAATTTATTCAAAACTTCAAACAAGAAATCCCAAGAAACCTGATCAAAAGCTTTCATCATGTCAAGTTTGAGAATAAGATTCCCACCTCTGCATTTCTTATTCAATGATTGCACCAATTCCAAAGCAAGCAAAATATTATTTGTTTTCGCCCTCCCTTTAACAAAACCACCTTGGTTATCGCTGACAAGTTTGGGTAATAAACTAGATAAGCAATTGGTTATCACCTTGCCAATTAATTTGGACGAGAAGTTCATATACTGGTTGACCTGAACTCTGCAAAAGTTGTTGGGTGAGAGTTTTTCGGAATGAGTATGATTTGAGTTGCAGTTATTTGGGTTGGCAGAGAAACCTCGGACCAGAATTCTTGCACTACCAGAGTCACACTTGCAATAATATCCCATAATTGTTGATAAAAAGAACCTGGAAATCCATCAACGCCTAGGGAACTTTCTTTGTCCAGAGCAAAAGCTGCCTCCCTAATTTCTTAGGTTGTTGGGAGAGAAGATAACCTCCTGTTTTCCTTTTGAGAGATCAAATTAGGGATATATTTAGTGAATAGTGTGGGGCTAGGCATACATCCTGGTTCAGCTATTAGAATGCTAGAGAAATAATCAATTGCTTCATTCTCAATGTCTCCCTGAGATGTTCTCCAATTGCCAAGAGAATCTTTAATCTTTAAAATCTGCATTTTTGACGTCTTTGTATGCCAAGATTTAGAGAAATACGATGTGTTCCCTTCACCATCTTTCAGCCATTTTATTCTTGCTTTTTTTTTTTCCAAAAAATGTGCTCATTTCGAAGATGGAAATCAAGATTTGCTTTCATGCAGTGAAAGAGTTCTCTATTATGTTCAGTGGGATTTGATCTGTACCTGAGTTCATATTCCTCACATTCAGTCTCTGAATGTCGAATATTGGTTTGAAGATTTCCAAAGACTTCCTTGTTCCATGTTCATAGCACTCCCTTTAAACGATGCAACTTGAAAGCTAGGATTTGTAGTCCATTCCCTTCAGCTAGAAGCCGCCAATCCTTCTACAACTGCTGCAAACTGTTTGTGTCTTGCCCACATGTTTTGATAACGAAATACCATTGGTGCATGGGAAAATTGATCCTTTATAGTCACCAGCAATGGCCTATGATCTGAGTTGTATTTGGCCAAATGTAATATTTCTATTAACTATATTAACAATAATATTATATTATAGTTTTGGTTTTAGGACTCTTTAATTTTTTATATTATAATATATCAAAATTACACATTTGATAATTAATAAATATTTATTCTCATTTGTGCAATGTACACAATTAGTAATAAATAGAAAAATCAAGTAATCTATCGTACTAAAAGCTAAAAAGAAAAAAAATCAAACTAAAAGGAAACCTAAAAGAATACTACCCAAAAAAAAATCATTAAAAAAATGAATCTCAAGATTAATGCATAGGAAAGTTCTCATATTGGTTCAGAGAAACCAAGCTGGGATTATAAACGAGGAGCTCCAGTCTATCCCTCTTTCCATAAAGTCCCAGTTTCTTGATTTCATGGTTTTCCGTATCATACAAAACCAACTCCCGAAAACCATTTTCAAGAATCAATTCATTATTTTTCCAGAACCCTAATGGCCTCTCAACTCCCACAATACCACCAATTCTAGGTAGCTTAGTCCAAGGTTCCTTTCCTCCAAGACCTAACTCATTCATAACCCATATATCAAAAACCTTGTCCATTTCCTTTAAATGATACACAACAAGTCCAATTTGCCCATTCCAAGGCATGAGGACCCTTGTAGTTCTTCTCTTTCCCCCAAATTCTTCAATCCCAGAAGGCAATGGTGTCTCCTGGAAGACCTCTTCTCCCATGTCAAATGAAAGAATCAACTCCATATCGTCATTTTTTGCCCACCAGCAAAATGTCTTGTTCTTGTACACCATGCTCCAAATGTTAGTATGCATCACGTTAGCCGGCACTGTGGCATCATATTTTCTCCAAGAATTTGTACTCTGGGAGTATATCTCAACTTGATAAACAAGGCCATGCTGGCTAGAGATGCAAAACAAAATCTGTATTACCTTGTAATCATCGGTATTCGGATCGTATCCTAATCCGACATCTCCACCTCTCACCTTGGTATCAGCGGGACGTGGTATTAGGGAAGGAGGTAGATTCTTGAGTTGTCCTAAAGTAGGGTTACAAAGGGCAATGTGGTCATGGTATCCATAGAGGCAAACAATGCCATTGCATGGACCAATAAGCCTCATTTGGCCATAAATATTGATACTGAATGATGATGGAAGTTCTTGGTTAATGAATTTGGCAAGTGAGGAATCACTGGACATTGAAATAACTCGTTTGTTGGTCGAGTTATCGCGACAGCTAATGAGCAAATGAGCATCATTAATGGCAATTCTTTTGGAGTAATTAATATTGTTTGTGTGTGTTAGGACAAAGCTATGATCCTCAAGAAGGGAATTCCATGATTTGCAGACGCATCTGAATCTAATAAGAGACTTTGCAGGCAGCTTTGATAGAATCTGGAATATGACATCTTCAGGCAGATTCATATTTGTTAATAACTTTCTTCTTCCTTCTGTTCATTCCCATTCAAGCAGAGATATTTATAAGAAAAAGATTCAAGTGGAAATTAGGAAAGAGATAACCATTGAACAATTTCAGCACACAGTTTCCCTCAAAAGCCGGAGTACCAGAAATTTGAGGAAAGGCATCATATTTAATTCCTAAACCAACCAAACATACGTGAATGGTAACTAAAGAAAGAACTCCTTTTTTCATATAAATCACTAAGTTTATTAAAGAAAGAACTCCTTTTTTAATATATTAATGCTCGCTAGTTATTGTAACAAAGCTAAGTTAATGAAACTTACTAACAAATCTTGCAGAAAAGAAATTAACAAAGCTAAGTTAATTAATTAATCCACTTGTACAACACCAAAATTATTAATCTTCCTAAAAATTAAAGAAAAGAAATTCTGATGGAATAATTAAGAAATGAAAACTAGGTGTTATAATAGTAATTGCAATTGTGAACAACACTTTTCTAGGAACACACTAATCTAAAAGGCCTTGCTTTGGCTGCTCATTGAAATTGATCAATTATGACACAATATTTATTAATTTCATCAAATAATTAATGCCTACTTAATTATCATTAAGATCTACAAGTTATAATGCAGAATTTTCACTATTAATTAATTCAGCTCCTAATCATGTTTAGTTAATTTGTTCACAGGCGCTGCAAATAGAATCCAATTGATATTACATTAGTGTTTCCCGTTCTACATATCTCAGAGACTGCCTTACACCGGAGGGCTGGAATCACTCGATGTTCTTGCACAATCTGGAAGATTCTATAGCAAATCGAGTATTAAATTCCAACATCCCTTTGGATACTGGTCCAGACAAATTAATTTGGCTTTTGACGTCTTCAGGAAAATTCTTTGTAGCCTCTTCTCTACTATCTATAAACTTCGATGATGCAGATGACTTTAACTTCATTTGGAAAAGTTACCTCACACCCAATCTTTCTACCTTTATGTGGTGTTTCTTAAAAGGATTCCTAGCATTGGATGACCGTCGACAAAGAATTGGTTTCCACCTGGCATCAAGATGCATTTGCAAATCACAAGTTGAGAGCTTTCACCATTTGTTCTTTGAATGTCCCATTGCAGCCTCTCTCTGGTCACATTTCATGTCTAAATGTCTCATCATCATTTATAATAAATTCTCATATGCTAAATTAATAATTATTTGGAGAAATCAGAAACATAAATTTGCAACTTTAATCTCATTTCTAATCATTTGGAGAATTTGGTGTTACAGGTGCCAGGTGGTATTCAATGATTCAACGTCATCAGCAACCCAGATAAAATCTCTTATTGAAAGGGACATAATGGAATATATCACAGCAAGCAGATGGAAAGATACCACAGCCGAATCTACGGTGACCAACAAGAGTTTATCAGAACATTTATTATCCTGGTAACATGGAAGTCCTCATCACAAAACAAACTTTTCCTAAACACTGACAGAGCCTCTCGTTTAAACCCAGGCATAGCATCATCAGGCGGAGTACTTAGAAGACCACATGGAGAGTTTATCCTGGCTTTTGCATATTTTAACAAACATCTCACAAATAATGAAGTTGAAGCTTGAGCCATTTATCATGGGATTCAACTATGCTTTGAAAAAGGTTACTTTAATTTTAACATCCAATCAGACTGTAAGTTGCTAGTTGACTGGATTACTTCAGAAAACTCAACTCCTTAGAAACTTGATGTCATTATTCATAAGATAAAACAATTACTTCTCCACAAGGATATTGAAATCTCTCATATCTATTGAGAAGGAAACTCAGTAGCAGACGCAGTGGTAAAATTCTCTTGTGAATCTGCACTCTCTTTCATCTGGCAAGACTTTAGGGAAATTCCACAAAGAATTAAGGGTCTATGCTCACTTGATTCAATGGGTATTTTTAATATTCGGATCAGTTAGCATTTCTTGCATATTGTATTTTAAATTTCATTATCATTCTATCATGCTACTTCAGTATAATAAACAGTTAGGGGTCCAGCCAAACCCCCCGTCAAGATGATGGTTTTCTTAAAAAAAAGAAAAAAATATGAGGCTATTAGGGCAGAAATGAATTGGAAAAGTAAAGACTGAAACACACAAGAAATCTCTAACAGATTTAAAACAATAATAATACTATTCCCATACTAAATATTATTAAATATATTTTTCTCCCTCTTGAAACTTATAATGGGAACAAAAGCATTAAATATCATAGTACTAATTACTTCTCCCAGCATGAGTCCCCTCTCTGGCTCTCTCTGCTATAAGATCTTTATTACTCTGAGCAGGTCATATATTATTGTACTATTACAGTATATAGCTATATAATTAGTTGGCCATACTTCTTCATGACAGCTAGCTAGCTAGGCTGCAGGTGCTACCATTGCTCCATCGTCGTCATCGTCATCATCATCGTCTCCATCACTTGAGTCTTCAAATAATGCTGGCGATCCTGCTTTGTCCACCTGATCATCAACATAAAACTTGGCATAATTACCAAGTGATTTCTTGTAGCTGCTTATCACTATCACCATGATCTTACTATTATATAGTATAAAGAAAGTGATGATCAACAAAATCTTGACTTTCTTGATATAGTAGTACTACGTAAGTACTGAATTAATTAATTATATCTCTCTGGCTAGCAATATATATATATATATATATTAGGGTTTCAAAGCGGCATTTCACAGAAAGTGAAAGATGGGATACGTTGAAGCCGTTGGATCCATACAATTTCGGTGCATGAGCTCCGCCCATGGCGGTACACAATCCCACACGTGCTTGGAGCACTTTAAACACACTCCTGTCCATCATTTTCACGTGCTTCAGAGACACTGTCCAGTGGCGCACTGAATGTCGAACCAAAAAAAGTTTCCCAAGGAATATATAAAGACAACTGTTGTAGGGTTTTATCTACATATGTGAAACTCGTTGATTGATCATATTGTGTATTAATCTTTTTCATTGACTCCTGCGATGTTTACTATAAGATAAGTATTTTTGGCAATATATATGACCTGTTTAAGAGGGTAAGATGTATATTTAATGAGTGGCACAGGTAAGAGGAGGCAGTAAAAGGGCAGAAGGGATTTATGGAAAAAGAGTGAGCTATGAGAGATTGTTGAGGTGATATACACAATCATTATATATATATATATATATATATATATATTTCTCTCTCTCTCATTCTCAAATTTACAAAGCAACATTTTCATATTCCAAATGAGAATATGTGAAGGATATGAAAAGAAGTATTCAAAAATACTTCCAAGTATCCAATGTATCAAAAACATGTGTTATAGTACTTTGGTATTAAAACATTAAACATATATATACATATTAACAATTGTTAATTATGGTTTGTCACTACAATTCTTTCATAATAAATGAAAGTTAAGTATTAAATAAAAGGTAAAAGTGAAAAATAAATAAAATTGAATTATACTACCTCTGTCCCATAAAGATAGTTTACATTTCTTTTTTCTTTGGTCCCAAATTATAGTTCAGTTTCTTTTTTAAGGAGGAATGGTTATAAGTTAAAAGACTAAATTACCATCATTAATTATCTCTTCATATCTACTACTTCCAATTCCAATAAATTAAATACATGGTATAAAAGTAAAATTACCCTTAAAATTAATTACATTAACTATACTAACTAACTTTTCTTAAGATGCCTGAAAAAACAAAATGAACTATGTTTATGGGACAGAAGTAGTATATGATAAATACAAAACAATCATATTTAGGAGTAAAAAAATAATTGGTAAGGTCTCATAAGTTTGTACGGTGAATAATGTACTCCCACGCCATGAAATGATACATAGGATCCAAGGCTATTGCACATCACTAAGTATTAAAAAATAATACGGTATGAATATCAATGTTATTATTGATGTTTCATTTTTTTTTTTTTTCTAATCTGATAATTAAACTTTAAAATGTGTCAACCTGACTCATTAATTTTATGAATTTAATTAAATTTAACTTTGTAAGATTTAACACTTAAGTCATTGAGTTTTGTCAATTTAATCATTTAATTTTCAAAGAATTTAATCTTATAATGATCAATTTGTGAAATTCAGTAATCACACATCAATGGTTATGTCAAAATAATACATTTATTTAGTCAAATTTAAAAATAAAAATAATTAACTGTATCAGCTATATCTAAGATTTAAACTAAATAAAATTACAAAGGGCAATAACAGATAAGGATTGTTGAGAAAATGAAAAGGAAAAAATTTAAGAGTGCGGAAGAGGGTTCTTGGGGTCGGAGGTCTCAGTTGAAGATAATGTCAACACCAATCAGATGAAAAATGGTCAGTCACCAAAGTCTCAACAAATGTAGACTACCGTTGAGTGAATGCAACCGCTATATTATTAGATTATATAAACTCTATATTATTCAGTTCATGTCACAATAATTTCAATTCATTTTAGCAATTCATAAATAGCTTGTTTAGCTCATTAATCGCTTGTATTATTCTTGTTTTGATTAATAGTTAATAAATTCAATTTCTTCTTTTCATAATTAATCTTTTGTCCCTTATTTCCTTCAATATTTTAGCTATTTGTATTCAACAAGTGATATCAGAGCTTGGTTAGTTCTTTTCATTAGACAATAAAGTTATGATTTGGTGAGAGTTTATTCACAATCAAAATGATGATGAGTGAGTCTATGTCCCATATTAGAGTTAGAAAGCTCAACAACCAAAATTATAATAGTTGGTCTACTTGTATGGAGATCTTCAATGGAAATGAAACTACACGTCCAGCAGAAGATGCAAGTGGTATACTATTGAAGTGGAAAATTAAGGCAGGTAAGGTAATGTTTGCTTTTAAGAAGTAATGTTAGAACATATCAAGAAAGTTAAAACTTTAAGTGAGGCATCGAATACATTTGCAAAACTCTTCTCAAAGAGAATGATTCAAAACTTTAAAGTTTGGAGAGCGAGTTGTTGTCTATGAAAGAGAACATGGCGATTTATCAATATTTTCATAAAGTGAAATCTCTGTCATGAAATTACTGAATTAGATCCTGATTCTTCAATTGGAGAAACCAGAATTAAAAGAATACTAATCCATGGTTTAGACCCGAATATAAAGGGTTTGTCACTGCTATACAAAGATGACAAAATCAGCCATCACTTGTGCAGTTTAAGAATTTGTTTGCAGGACAAAAAGGTCTGGCTAAGAAAATATCCAAAGTTTCTCTAAAAGGAGAGGAGGAAGCACCATATACCAACAAAAAAGATGGAACTCAAAGAAAAACAATGACAGTGGGTCTAAAAAATACTTGGATAAATCAAAGGATCAACAAGGTGAAGGAAGCACTCAATCAGGGTTAGGCACTTTACAAAATTTTGGTTATGGCAGAAAATTTCAAGGTAAATGTCATAATTGAGGTAAAAAGGCAAAAGATTGTTGGTCAAAGAAAAAAAAATCTGTGGAAAACAATATTGTTACTTATAAAGATGAAGATGAATGGAATGTTGAAGCATTGTTTAATGTAGAAGAAGAATTAGCTCTCACAAGAAAATGACATTTCGGTTGCTCAAATCACATGACTAGTGATAAAGGTAAATTTCTAAACTCATTTGAGTATAAAGGGAGTAGAGTAGTGGTAACTACCAACAACTTAAAGCTACCTATTGCTCTTGTGGGTAATACAATGGTTCATCCTCAAGCTAGTGAAAACACAATCTTACTTTAGAATGTCTACCATGTTCCAGGTATGAATAAAAATCTTCTTTCAGTTTCTCAATTAAAATCATCTGGTCATTTTGTTTTGTTTGGCCCAAAAGATGTCAAGGTATTTCGTAACCTTGAGCATACAAAAAAACCTATGATGGAAGGAAGAAGATTAGATTCAATTTATGTCATGTCAGCAAAAACAGCATATATAGACAAGACAAAGAAGAATGAGACAACAAACTTATGGCATATGAGGTTAAGTCATGTTAGCTATTCAAAACTAGACGTGATGTTGAAAAAGTCGATGTTGAAGGGACTACCAAAACTCAAGGTAAGAATTGACACTGTTTGTGCTAGATGTCAATATGGAAAAGCACTTCAATTACCATTCCAAGGGTCTAAATTCAAAGTAAAAGAACCATTAGATTTGGTGCACTCTGATGTCTTTAATATTGTCAAACAATTATCAATTGGAGGAATGAAGTGCATGCTAACATTCATTGATGACTACTCCAGGTATGTATGGGCTTATTTTATGAAAGAAAATCTTATTTTTTTTTCTAAATTTAAAGAGTTAAAGGAGACAATTGAAACAGAAATTGACAAGAAAACCCGTTGTCTACTTAGCGACAATGGAGAGTAATACACCTCAAATGAATTCTCCGAATTCCTTCAAGAGTGTAGAATAAGCCATCAATTCAGTTGTCCCAACACTTTGCAACAAAATGGAGTAGCAAGAGGAAGAATAGACATCTAACAGAACTTTGTCTAAGCATGCTTGGTGCAAAGAACTTGCCAAGCAGATTTTGGGCTGAAGCGATGAATACTGCAGCTTTTGCCGTCAACAAACTTCCTCAACAAAGGTTATGTTTTCTTTCTCCCTTTGAAAAGTTATGGAAAATAAACCTACTGTAAATTATTTTCGAGTTTTTAGATGTGTATGTTTTATTTTTGTTCCTAACCATTCTCGTGGCAAGATTGATAAAAGGACAATTAGATGTATTTTTGTCTGTTATGACAATCAAAGGAAAGGATGGAGATATTGTGATCCTACAATAGGAAAGTGCTACACCTTCAAAAATGTAGTGTTTGATGAGGCTTCTTCATGGTGGTCCTCAAACAATAAAGAATCACTAGACCCAAAGAAGTCTGAAATTGCCCAAACACCATTGAACTTAGGTGGAATTGGAGAGATTGAAGATGATGGTGTTGTTGATGAACATGTTGCAACACAAAGTCCATGGCAAACTGGTGTACATCAACAACCAAGTCAAGAAGATGATCCAGTGAAGCAATAGTCTCACCCCAACTCCGAAGATCACCAAAACCAAATCCTAAGTTTGCAAAGGATGCCATAGTAGAAGAAAAGGCTTTGAAAGAATCAGAGACATATGAGAAATCATCACGAAATCTAGAATGGGTCAAGGCTAACAAAGGTGAAATCGATGTTTTACAACAAAATCAAACATGGGAGCTTGTACCAAAGCAAAAGGATGTGAAACCAATTTCTTGTAAGTGGGTTTACAAGATAAAACACAACACTGATGGATCCATTGAAAGTTACAAAGCTCGTTAGTAGCTTGAGGATTTTCTCAACAATATGGACTTGACTATGATGATACCTTTAGGAATGTTGCAAAGCTTACCACAGTTAGAATCCTACTTGCACTTCCTACTTACAAAGATTGGAATTTAAAGCAAACGGATGTCAAGAATACATTCCTACATGGAGATTTGGACCAAGAAATCTACGTGAGTCAACCAATTTGATTCCAAAGTCAACATCACACTAACCACGTGTGTAAGTTGCGAAAGCATTTTATGGATTGAAACAAGCACCGATATAGTATGGTAACATTTCTGAATTCCTTATTTATGGTGGTTACACAATGACACATGCAAATTCTAATTTATTTGTTAAAACTAATGGTGAAAATCTACCTATTGTACTTGTGTATGCAGATGATTTGATCTTGACATTAGATTGGGAAGATGAAGTTCAAAGAACTAAGAAGAATCTATCTATCGGTTTCCAAATGAACTAACTTGGTCATCTTAGACACTTTCTTATATTAGAGGTGGAGCGTTTCAAGGAAGGAATATTTATCAACAAAAATATTCTAAATATTTGTTGAAAAAGTTTGGAATGCTTGAGTGCAAACCAAGTTCAACCGTAATGGAGCCAAATGTCAAATTATGTGCTCAAGAAAGAAAAGATTTGGAAGATGTCTAGATGTAAAGACAACTGGTAGGTAGTTTGATTCACTTAACTTTAACTCGACCCGATATCTCTTTTTCAATTGCTGTAATAAGTCGATATATGCAAAGTCCAAAGAAATCACACTTGGAAGCTGTTCAAAGAATCTGGCACTATATCAAGAGTACGCTTGATCATGGTGTCTTCTTTAAGAAAGATGTTGATTGCAAGTTAGTTGGCTATTGCGATGCTGATTATGCTGGTGATCATGATGCCCGTCGTTGAACAACAAGAGATGCTTTTATGCTTGGATCTAGAGCAATTTCATGGTGCAGTAAAAGACTACCAATTGTATCTTTGTCAACAACTGAAGTTGAGTATCGAGCCGCAGCAATAGCAGCACAAGAAAGCTCATGACTTGTGCAATTATTGAAAGACTTGCATCAACATACTGACTATACAACAATATTGTATTGTGCTAACTTATCAGCAATACACTTGGCAGAGAATCCTATTTTTCATGCAAAAACTAAACATGTGGGGGTACACTATCTTTTCATTCGAGAGAAGGTCTTACAAGAAAAGATTGACCTTAATCATGTCAAGACTGAAAATCAAGTAGCCAATTTGTTTACAAAAAGGTAAAATGAAGAAAATTGGAAAAGTTTTGTAATCAATTAGGATTGATGAAAAGAACTCAAGTTAGTATTGAGAGGGAGTGTTGAAGATCATGTCAACACCAAATAGATGAATGCAACGGCTATGTTATTAGCTTGTATAACTGCTACGTTATTCACTTCATTTGACAATAATTTCAATTAATTTTAGCAATTCATAAATTGCTTGTTTAGTTTCCAATCTCTTGTATTCGTTTTGTTTTGATTAATAATTAATGCCTTCAATTTCTTCTTTTCATAATTAACCTTTTATCCCTAATTATTTCCTTCAATATTTTAGCCATTTATATTCAACATTCTCATGCCAGTCGCTGCATATCTAGTGAAGTGAAGGTTTGCCTTCGAGTGGATCATTAGTGATTTTGTTCTATGGTTTGCACTTGCAAGCATATGTAAAAGGTCATTTACAATATTATCTGCCCTATTCTTAGTATTTATATTTATATCAAGGATATAATATACCTTATACTGTATATAAATGTACAATTCATCCGCATCCTTAATTTTTAATTGTTTATAATTATTTTATTGATATTAAAATAAAATTTTTTCTTTTCTCATAATGTTCCTCAGAAAAATAAAAATATTTTATGAGGAGAGGAAGGAGGAAAAATTTTTTTAAAAAAAAGGAGTAAAATATTTAATAAACTACTGATAATAAGTTATAATATATAAAAATAATTGAAGATTATATATAATCAGGGATTATGGATTAATAATTGATTACAGATGAAGCAAAATATTTCAAATGGAAGATTATATATACGATATACTAAGAGTAAAGTAAATATGAGAGTTTAGATGAGCATAAATTTAATGTTATTATAAAATATAAAATTAAAAAAAAAAAGTATGCATGTGAAAATTATATATTCAATAAAACTCTCATTTACCCAAAAAAAAAAGAAAGGTAAATAGCATAGTTCTTACAAGTTATGCAAATTCCATAAAATTCTTCAATAGCATAAACCACACCTTGTCCATAGTGCATGGAATAGACACTAGCAATGAGGATCAAGTTTTCAGTACAACTCAACTAATTGTCCACAAGTTTTATGGAGACTGCTGTAGATGCAGATGTAGATGTAGAGGAGAGGATGTAGTAAAGCTTATTCATGCTTCTTTCCTTTGAAACTGCCCTTTGGGATTCTGCTGAGGACTCCTGTATCCAGCTTTTGGTAATGATTACGAAGCTGATCAAGGGCATTGTATACAAAGCCATCAATCTGATCATCATACTTCTCGTACAATACTGGCAGAGTATGTGCACAAACAAAACCTGAAAATGTCAACCCTCAAATTTACACTTATCTTATGAAATCAAAAGTAGTTTAAAATGTAACTCTAGGAACAAAATATACTGTAGTCAAAGAGCACCATCAAAAATGGAACCGGATGGCCATAGATTCATTTCATTAGTCGGGTTTTTTCATGATCAATAAGAACATAATACACCCATACATAATAAGCATCCTCCGGCCAAAACAAAGAATTCTGAGAACTCTCTCACCTATAAACAGAACAGTGAAAAAGTTGCACCAGCTTGAAATTAGGGCACCAATAAACAAGGTTGCTGTAACCTAACATGAGTAGCAAATATTGTAGTTAAATACTACCATGAGACAAAATCTAAGTTATATAATAAATACAAAACATAATAAGCATTATATTCTGATTTTCCTTTTGTTGTCTGCTTCAGAGGAAAGCATATAAAATGATATCCTTATATATATATATATATATATATAT
>JAWZTD010000048.1:6163020-6185324 GCA_035221335.1 Echites panduratus
TATATATATATATATATATATATATGTTTGACAAGCAAATGAGGGAGATATGTAAGGATATCACATAACTTGTTGCAATGTAATCCAAGAAAACTAAATTAACGAAAAATCATATACTTCTCATAATTAAAAAGACACCTCTCAGGTAAATCAAAAAACTCCTATCCTGCTGAATATTAGGAAGAAGAGAGTATATATCAATAAAATAAAAGAGAATAGTCATTGAATAAAACACCTAAAGGTTTTTCACTTACCAGCAGAAATTGCTTTATATTTCCTCCACACGCAACATCCTGAAGAAAGGACAATGCACGGTTCACTTGGTAACTTATCGTCTTGGCAATGTTGGTAAAAAGTTCCTCCGATAGAACAACACGAGGGACCTCAGAACGAGAACTGGTGTCATTCACAATTTCTACTTAGTAAAGGCATCAAGCTAACTCACAATAAGAGGGAGTTAAAGACAGAGAACTTCAACGAGCATTTACCTATTCAACATGCCAGAAGCATTTGCCCAAACAAATTGGCCAAGCACCAGAAAAAACAGACCGAAGCATACAAGAGAAAGAAAATTGTACTCGAGCCATTCAAAAAGGACCCAAACAGTTGTAGCACTGAATAAAACACCAGCCGAAATCTTCTTATTTCTCCATAACAGGACATCAGCAGCTGCATACCAGGTTAAAAATCATCACCAAGAGGAGCAAAAATCGAAAGAAATGAAATAAAGGGAAGCAACATTACATTTGCCACCCCCCAAAATATGATGAACTGGCTTCTGGCGACCAAACAATCTCTTGAACTGAGTAGAGGCCGAGCTTGATTTCTCTTCCCCAAAAAATGACCCAGGCTTCTGACTAGACAAACCATCACTAAGTGTGTCCATGATATTGTTCATAAGATTCTCAGCTGATATTCCTTCCGGCATTTTCTTGGGTACTGCAGAATACGAACAATGAATCAATCATTAGGTCAAAGATGTCAGGGGATATCATACAAAAAATAATGGCAATGTCCATTCAAAACTTAAATCCCCATGATATGAACAAACAAGCTCATTAGGAAGCTTTAGTTATGAAAAGAAAAAAAAAAACACTTCATTCACTTATTGTAAGAGAATGAAAATATGTCATTTTGGCTGATACAAAAGTTCTGTAGCAGAACTGAAAACACACACCGAGAATTGGTTCCAATCTCACAAGTTCTCAAGGCTTAATTAATTTCAAGTGAAAAGACAAGACAACTATAGCAGCAACCCAATGAATCTAATCAATATCAAGCATAAGAACTCTAGAGGAAGGCACATATATACTGATGGGGACAGAGCAATAATATGCCAGCAAACCAAGAAAATTGTTTGAAAGCCATCCAAATTAGCAAATAGCAGAAGCATAAATGTAGGATCTATCCCTTTTTTTTTTTCCATTTCAAATCCTTATACATGAACATTCGTTTGACAGATCAAATCAGCCTGCAAAAATTCATAATCTGGTTATGACCTTCTCTTAATTCAAATTTAAGACTTGCTGATGATAATAGAACTGATGATTGGGTTCAAGCCCATAAAAAGATTGTTATTGTGAAACTCTTCAGTCTCTACATTCAAAAGAAAGAAAAATATACTGAAAAGATTTCATAAGGGAGCTTTCTTGGATGCTCAAGGGAAAAGCAAAGCCATATCATAAAGATGAAAAAGTGCCATGGAATCTATCGCCTGGATTAGGCCTCACAAGCACATAGTAAAAATCATAAAAAGTGAACATATTATTTGCTAATGAGGATTCAAGAAAGTAGCTATAAAGAAAAATATCACTTTGAAAAGTGCCCTTTTATACTCTGGAGAAAAATCTTTTAAAAGTATCAATTAACAAAAAGAGGACCCTAAAAATCCACACTTTTGCAGAATGAAAGCAAATCCTAATGTCTAATTTCTCCATATCCGAGCCCAATCAGCAGCAGCCTCGTGTGTATATTAACACAAACAATAAAAAAAGATACCACAATCTCAAAACGAAGCCAAAATGATGCTACCGTTTCAGTTCATAAAACAAAAGCAAAACCAAAATATGAAGGCAGCAACAGCTCAGAATTAAATTGAAGCAAGAACTGAAACCATTCATTAACCCATCTAACAAAAGAAGTATTATTATCAAGATGAACCCAGATTCCAAAATAACAAAGACTCCGTCTTTAACACATAATTAACAAGAAAAACACCCGAAATACAAAACCCAGCAAAGATTCACAAGTTCATCATGAATTCTCACTCGCTTCACTTCAAGGCGGAAAAAACAAACTAAAACCGACCAATAGCAATACAAAAAAATTTTAAAAAAAAAAAACCGACTAACCAGAAGAAAAAGAAGAACTAAACAAATTACTGCTGAGTAGAATAGGCAAACTCAAAAGAGGTGGATGAATTGAATTGAATTGAATTGAGTATCAAGGGGAGAGAGTCGTAGAAAAAGCGTGAGAGCATTAAATTTGAATTGGAAGAGAAGACGACGAAATGGAGAATCATGTTGAGTCATTATTCATCATTAACACATCAGGGACAAAATGGGAATGTAGATGATCAATTTCCCAGGGTCCAATCAAATTCCACATGTCTGTCTGGTCCGAGTTTCGATGGCGGCTTTATCTAATTTCATAAATTAGATGGACGAATTATAATTTTTTTAAAAATAAAATTATTTTTTTTACTCAAAAAATAAGTCATTTATAATCATTAAAGTATTTCTTAGTAAGAAAAATAAGTTATCTACTTAATATTAAACAAGAATTTGTAAAATTATTACTAGATAGTTGAGCAAAAAATTTTGATTAGTTTAAAAAGTGAGATAATTTGTTCATAAAGCATTAGCATTGGTTTTTTTTATTTATATCGAATCGAAAACTAACATGTTATGTCTTTTGATTTGTAACAAAAAATTGTTTCGAAACAAAATCGATCAAATAAAAATTAACTAGGCAAAAAGTATTATATTAATATAAGTTTGTAGTTATTAACTATGTATTCGACATATGTGCATAAATTTAATTCGCACACGGTTTAAAAAAGAAAAAATAATACGAGTGATGCATCTAAAAATGACTTTTCATTAACTAATTTTGTTATTTTGTCCATAACCAAATTTGATTTCAATTTTCACTATTTTTATTAGACAACTAAATTAGAAAAAAAGTTGTTTATTTTCATTTTCCTTCTTCTTGTATAACCTTGTTTCTATACTTTTCTAAGTCATAGATATACATCATCCATTAAACTCTAGGAGAGTGATCATAGGATCCTTTGGATTATGATTCAACTTTAGTGTTTTTTTTCCCTAAGTCATAGATAGATATATATATATATATATATAGTAAACAAATTATGATTTTACTTCATCTAAAGCCCCTTTAAAATGGTACAGCTATCTGACTATTATTGAATAATTATTATCTTCTCTTTTAGAGGAAAAAAAATGAAAAGATAATACTTTAAGACCCATTCTTAATTTTTAAAGAAGATAGAAAATGATAGTTTCTTGTTGTTTTGAAGATTATGCAATTATTTAAATTATTGTAACCAATAGAATGGTTTCTTATAGTTTTTAAAAAATAAAGAAAGGATGAAATGGTATTAGAGAATAGCTAGGTGGAACTTGTGAAACATGTGGATAGATTTCATTGTACAACTCTTTTCTTTTTTCCTTTTATCAAATGTAAATGTATTTAGATGAAAGGAAGATATCAACCAGTACCATGGACACATGCATGCATTAAAAAAGAGAAAACCTATTAGATAAAAGTTTTTATATTATTCATTTACAAATGGAGCCAAGTAAGCTTTTACTCTCAAGTGGTTGTATATTTATAGATAGCAACTGTATACTTTATATATTAAAATAAAAAAAGATAAATTTTAATGAATTTATATCTATTAATATAGTCGAATATATTTAGTTCGAACATTTCTTAAAAAATATAAATATATATATATATATATATATACATGACTTGCATAGTAATATTTTCACGTCGCAGCTATTGAATCGTACGTATCCTTATATGCGTTAGACAGATGTGTTTTGATCTTATTGTAAGTGCTATCTTCAATGGCGGTGGGTAGGAAGGAGATTTTGAAAGGTGGATGGGTTTCTGGTCATACATATGTATGTATATACAGTATGATGTGCACATTCTTTTTTATTATATGATATGATGATTATGTGTCTATACTGTGAGATTGACATGCTTATCATCTATTTTTCAATGCAAAATTTCTTTAAACAGAAAGATTTTAAAACTTGGTTTCTATTTTTGATTTCAAATCTTCAATAGAATAGATGTTTTATTTTTCATTAAAAAAAATAATAATATTGGGGGAGATTTCTTTTCTTTTTTTTTTATCTTAAAATAAATGTAATAAATACTAATTCAATATGATGAGACTGTTCATTTTTAATTATTTCTATTTTGTTCGAAATAAAATATTTAAAAATTAATTAGATTTGTACTGACAAATTGATATGTAGAAAAATGAGATGAGTTAGCTGATTAAAATGGTACCTTTAATTTAAAGTTATTATTATTATTATTATTGATTTATCTTCTCCTTTGGTTGACTATATAGTACTTAATTTTCTAGTTTATCCTATTCTTGAGTTGGCCTTTCAAATTTGCAACTGTATATGTTTTGCTTAAAGCATCTGATATTCACACACTTTCCCAGGTAAGGTTAATTTGGATTTAAAAATTCGTTTAGTTTAATCCTCATGGTTCAAGTTAAGAGTCTAATATTAGTATTTCGCTGACTACTAGTTATTAATATGTTTTTATATAATGAACCTTTTTTTTTTTTAGGGATTATATGTTTGGAGAATATAATTAACTGATAGTATTATCAACTGTTTTCTAATCAATATAAAGATTTAACTTTTATAAAGATGATGATGCAAATCCATTAATCAAGAAGCCTCTCCAAAATGAGTAAAAATGTTCAAATAAAACCTCGACAAGAGTCCCATTCTAGAGTTTGATCATCTATCCATGATCCATCCATCCTTACAAACCAACCTGGCAATGGATTTTTTGTTCGTTCTTCCACAGTGGCAAGAGCAGGCCCAACAGTCTTGACATGGAGATTGCACTAGAGAACTAGAACAAAGATCAAAATTCTGCCTTGCCAAGTGGCACCAATCATAGCCTCAGAAACCTTATCCTCCATCATAAATCTCATCTTCTTCTCAATATCCAATAATCCAAAGCCCATCCATTTTCCTTCACATATCACAAAAAAAGGAAGCAAAAACTTCTCAGCCAATTACTTCTTCTATTCCCTTCTCCACATCACACAAAGAAATCTTTACTTTCAAACAAGAAGAAAGAAAAAAGAATCAAGGGATAAGTGCCTCAAAACAGCTGCAGCAATGGCCTCAACCGCATGCTTCTTGCACCATCATGCCATTTCTACACCAGCAAGAACTCCATCACAGCGTTTTGCACCATCCCTCAAGCCTAACCAGCTTATTTGCAGAGCCCAGAAGCAGTCAGCTCAACAAGATCAAGAAAATGTTGCTGTTTCTAGGAGATTGGCTTTGACCGTTCTCATTGGTGCTGCAGCCATCGGCTCCAAAGTTTCTCCTGCTGATGCTGCTTATGGAGAAGCCGGTACTTCATTTTTCTTTTCCCACCTCGAAATATGATTATTACAATCTACTTGGTTTTTGTTTTATGGATCATATAGGAATCAAGATCAACTGGGATGGTCGTAAAATTCTTGAAAAGAACACTAAAACGTTTTTAAGGTTTGAAGGAAAATCTTGATGGTACTACTGGGTATGATTGGACAACTTTTGATGATTGCAGCTAATGTTTTTGGAAAACCAAAGACAAACACGGACTTCATTCAGTACAATGGAGATGGATTCAAGGTTTCAATTCCCTCAAAATGGAACCCAAGCAAAGAAGTAGAATACCCTGGCCAGGTTCTCAGATATGAAGACAACTTTGACTCCACCACCAATATCACTGTCACTGTCACTCCCACTGACAAGAAATCCATCACCGACTATGGTTCCCCTGAGAACTTCCTTTCACAGGTAATGAATGGAATTCCAGAAATTTTACCTTGTATTGCATCTGGGTATTGATCCCCTCATCCTGTAAAACTTTTTGCGGCAGACAATGCTCTTGATTATGTAAATTAACTCCGGTTATGAATATTTGAAATGACTATTTCAGGTGGACTACTTGCTAGGAAAACAAGCCTACTTTGGTAACACTGAGGCAGAGGTAAGTAAGTCAAGAAACATTAGTTTCTAGCAATCTGCATTGTACAAGCATCAAGATTTGTTTATAGTATGAGATAAATGCTATAAACACTGGATTTGCATGAGATTTGTTTAAAGCATTGGCTTATTATTTCAGGGTGGCTTTGATCCAAACACTGTGGCAACTGCTAACATTTTGGAGACCTCGACTCCAGTAGTTGGAGGAAAACAGTACTATTTCTTGTCTGTGTTGACAAGAACTGCTGATGGAGATGAAGGTGGGAAACACCAATTGATTACAGCCACAGTCAAAGATGGAAAGCTCTACATTTGCAAGACACAAGCAGGAGACAAAAGATGGTTCAAGGGTGCTAGGAAGTTTGTTGAGAGTGCATCTGGTTCCTTCAGTGTTGCTTAAGATAAATAACTTATGCTTTGTATGTAATTCACCCAAAAAGATCATCATTTGGGGTATGATTGAGTTCATCAAACCTTTTTTTTTTTTCCCCAGAGTTCAGGCAATGTGGATAGCTAGATACTTTTTATGATGAACTTCTCAAATCTTTGAATATAAGTAATCATCCTGATGAACTTAAGACCTATGAGTCAGATGCTTCTACTTTACACCTGTTTGTGTTCTAACGTAGTCCATTGATTAAGTAGCAATGGAGAAAGGCAATGGCTTCTAGAGTAGTTTAGAGAAGGCATACATGCATGGAAGATGAAACAAAAGCACATCAAATATGGAAGGGAATTGCAAATCACATTTCCAAAATGTAGCTATTTTTAGTTAACAGAAAGCTGCAAGCTCTAACCAATGAATAAACGAAAGCAAGGGAACAAGAAAGATTGAATAAACTATATAAATATGGAAAAGAGAGAGAGTACATAATTTATTAGAACAGTGAATGTTCATTTCACATTCTTGCTTGCTATAAAGGTCAGCTGGATATGAAAGTCATAAGAATTTACATAAAAAGTAATGGTTAAGGTGAGATGAGCTAGAATTTTAAGATTTTCTACATTCATCCCAAACCTCAAGTTCCTCCATTGCAGTAGAGAATGCCATTGGAATGTGTTCCATTACACCTCATCTTTAGCTGATTTAAACCCCAAACTCGAATAGTGCTATCATCACTTGCAGATGCCAGCATATGGGGATTTGCAGGATTCCAGCTAACACAATTAACTGTACCAGAATGTCCAGGCAGTGTCATTACTAGTTCTCCCGAGCTTCTATGCCATATGTACACCTAAACATACAGTTACAACCAATCATTAATTCACCATCGGGAAAGCAATACAATTGATAGACAGAAATGTAAAAGAAAACAGAAATTTGCAGATGTGCCAGAATGTCCGTCCAGGCAGTGCCAACAAGTTTCCTCAAATATAAAAGAATACAGGGCATTTGGATATGTTAAGAAGTATCACATGTGAGCTCACAGCTTTAAACTCTATTGGAACATCATTTGCCGAAAGTCTACAACACCACCAACAACAAGAAAAGAGGTTTGGCCAATATGAAAACTAGGAAATCAGGGATCATATCAAACATGAAATTTTAATGCAAATACGTTTTTAGACAGCAATTAGAAAAAAATCAGAGAGCTGCAAAATGAAGTAACAGCAGGGAGTTACCCAAGAATAAAAACGTGCAAACATACTTCTACAGTGATTGCTAAACAACAGATACCAAATAATTTCAAAACATGATCCTCATTACCTACCCAATATTTCAAAGGAAGACATAGAAGTCCTGATTTAGTCCACAGTACACTGCTTTTGGCAAATAAAGAGTTCAGAACACATTTAAGGATATGCTATGAGTTCACGACAGAATAATGCATTACAGCACAATCACCAAACGAAGTAACAATGCAGAAGTATGCCACAAAAAGGGGCTACATGAAATAATGAGCAACGGCATGTGAACACTTGATTATCCAAGGGGATAGGATGAGGGAGTACCTGGGAATCCTCGCTCCCACTGGCTATAAATGCTTGATCTAGGCCGCCAAAACACGATCTAACAACAAATCTAGAACGCTTGTGACCTTTGTACTTGTTTATCAGCCTTGCATGTCCTTCAATATTCCACAAATGGATTTCTTGGTTCCAAAGACTAACGAGTAGAAACTTACTATCCCTAGATAACACAAATGAAATAATTGTCTGATCTTCTTCGATTACTTTTTCAGCCTTAGATTCCCATCCAAATAAAAGAATTGTATTATGCTTACAAACAGTAATAATCTGCTTCCCATCATTGGTTATCACCAAGTCTGATATATCAGCAGTCCGTTGGCCCTTCCACCACTCTAGCTCTTTCCCATTTAAATCCCACATTATAATGCTTCTGTCAGTAACACCAGTAAATATTCTTTTGCCATCTGGTGCCCATTCAGAAGACACCATACCCACACCACTCTTTTCATAAACATGGAGGCATTCACCAAAGATAACATCCCATCGTCTGACTACCTCATCTACTCCACACGTGAGGAGTTGGTCATCACTAGGACTCCATGATATAAAAGATACAGGCTTTTGATGACCTGTTAATCTATGCTTCAAGGAGATACATCCATCCACTTTTACCTATATAAAAGTAAGCATTTAATAAAAATGCCTCTATCCCAGTGAGAAAATAAGAAAAGATACTTCAATTTGATAAAGAGATGGATGATCAACTATTGGCATCAGAAGAGTAAACCCTCAAGAGTACACCAGAAAAAGAAACAACAATAGACAACACACATACTTGGAACCTCGATAAGATCCTCTCAAGTTAAAAAGAACTGTGTTCAGCGTCTAATTTTCCAGTTAGATACCAAAGCAACTGAAGATAGATATAGCAGACCAAATTGAATAGAGAAACGATGCTCTTCAACTAATCCAAACACTAATAAGGTTTGAGATTCTGTTCTTGAATTGAGACAACCATACAATGCCTATATCTCATCAAAATAATCGGGCACCTAACATCGTGTAAACTTATTCTCCTGGAATGAAATGACTAGGCAATTTTTCCTTCACTTTGTAATCAAGGAAATTAACTAGAGCAGCTAAACAGAAAAGGTAGCAAGGATTTGTTCAACTTCCAAGTACATTGTTTGCTAAGACAACCTCATTTCACCAATTTTGCTGAAGAGAAATGAATAAATCAATTCATTAATTTGCTTCTTCAGGCTGCCATGATCACAAAATCTTTAAAATCTTAATTCACCACCTGCTGTGTGGTCATAGTTGATTAGGTTTTAAAATTAGGCTTTAAACCATGTATATCAATCATATTAGGTGCTATTTTCTCTTCTCCTTGGTTACTTTTGGACAACTTAAGTGCTCGCATTGAGAAAGAGGAAAAATAAGTTCAGGAAATTCATGAAAAAGATGCACAAAAGATTTATAGGATAGTCGTTAGATGCATCCAAATGATATGTGCAAGAGCAAATTAGTAACAATGCAATTCAGTGAAAGCCAATGAAAATCACCAGTAAAAACAACACAAATACTTATAGATAATTCAGAGTCTTACTTGCAAATTAGTAACAATGCAATTCAGTGAAAGCCAATGAAAATCACCAGTAAAAACAACACAAATACTTATAGATAGTTCAGAGTCTTAAATTGGAAGAACAAGACACCTCCCAAATAATCACCGAGCGGTCATTGGATGACGAAGCTAGGTATTTCCCATTGTGGGAAAACTGCAAAAACCAGACTTCATCACGGTGTTCTTGCAATACCTGCAGCATTACAAGAATAATCACTAGAATTTACAAAATGATGAAATCTTGTACTACGAATTTAGTAGCTACTCCCTCCGTCCCACAATATAAGGCGTTAGCCGCCGTTTCACATGGATTAAGAAACAACAAATATATGTTTGTTATGTCTAAAATACCCCTCATCTTTCATAAATATAGCTATAATTATATTTCTTGATAATAAATGGAGGGGATATTTAATGAAGGGTAAGAGTGAAAAAAACATAATAAATATGCATCGTAAATTGTAAAATGACTTATATTGTGGGACAAAGACAAGAGGCTAAAAAGACTTATATTTTGGGACAGAGGGAGTAATAGTTTTCAAAGATATTACAGTTCCCTTCTACAATGACCAATTCAAATATGAATTATTCTCCACCATCTTATACTACAAGTAAGAAGGTCCTTTGCAGACTATGATGAAATATTCCTATCTAATGTAAACCTAGGTAATATTTCTACAATCAGGAAGAATTGGAACATAAAATAATTTAATCCATAAAGACTAGGATGGATGCTATGAAAATACTCCTTCTCATCTAGAATGAATGAATTTTTAAAGACATGATATTGTAAATTGACTGCATGTTCAGCAGCAGCAGATAAATCTCAGCCAACTAATGAGAAAGAACAGACAACAGGCAGCCATGAGAGAAGACCCACATTTCTCGAAAGATAAATAATGAAGAAAGGGTAATGGTTACAAAAATCAAATCAATGATTACGTATGCATGGATAAAGAATGTTATCTGTAATCATGGTTGCATGACACAATCAAACTTAAGGTGCCACGCCCAGAGCTCCAAGGTTTAATGAAAAGGTTTATCCCTCCTTATTAGTTTGATGCTAAGAATTCTTATTATTAGGGTGATTCTAAAGAAATTTGCCGCTCCTGCAATTTAAATCCTGGCAGAATTTAATAGTTTTGTATGATAGCTTTTGGTGAGTTTGACCTCAGATTTGGTAGTGTAAATCTTTAGCATGAAGATATAACCAATTTTTTTTTTTTTTTTTTTTATGCATCTCTTTGCTAAGAATAAGCATATAACTCTAACATACATAACTCGCCCTGAAGACAAGCAATATTGAAGTTAAGATATCTACAGAATAAGTCATATGATATCCTCCCAAGTGCAGTATCCCAATCATGTGTGTTAGATGCCCCAATTGCAATAACAACAAAAATGCTGTCATTGTTCAAAAATATTTTTCCACCAATATCTGATCTTACTCACCAAAAATTTCTACAATATATTCACTCTCAATTTAACAGAAGAAATAAACCATGTGCTCATCGATTCATAAAGTTGAATTTCCAGAGCTAAGGCAGTAAACTATGCTTTGCTTAAAAGCTATTTGAGTACCCCATCTGAGCTACTTTGGATGATTGCATCCTCTCCTAGGAAATTTTAATTATTGAAACACTTTAAAGGAGAAGACCCATGGTGTAACATGAGAACAAGTAGCCTAATAAGAAGGCAGCATAAATAAAAGTGGTGCTAAGTATCATGTATACCATGAAAGAACCTTAAGCTCCTCAGGTTGCTCAATGGAGAAAGGTAAGTTATATATCAAAACTAGAGCAAAAAAGGATAACAAAACCTGCTTGGTAATTTGAAAGTTTCTAGGAATACATGGAAGGAGGGATATGGAAACTAATAATCGCCACTCAGGCTTTTAGGACATGTTGGCATCATTTGAAATACCAAATAAAAATATATTACGTCAGCTTCTACTAATTGCTCCTCACAATGAGCATTTTCATCTTAAAAACTTAAAAGCTACAATTGACTTAGTCCCTTTTTTTAGGCATCAACACTGAGAGAGCTCGGGTGTAAGATGAAAGGATCACTTTAAGAGCATCAAAGAATGCATCTTTGAAAACTAAGAACTTTTATATCAACCCTTCCATTATGTGGTCATGTAGGATCATACAATTCAAGTTAATCTTTTGTGATGCATTTCCAAGAGTTTGGGAGAAAGTAGCAGCAGATAGGAATTCCCCTAATCTCCCTTCTGGAAAATAAAGCATCAATCTTTTTCCTTTCCACAATGATTTTCTATCAAATCTTTATATCCCGTGCATGTTTATATATGCACCTCAGTATGGTAGCAGCGCATTTGTTCATGATTGTTATTCTTGGACACGAGAAGAAAACACCAACAGGAAGCAAATCAATTATGTATGTAAACAATTAACTTAATAACACATTATGAAGAGACAAAACATTCTGGTAAAAGTCCCGCATTCTAACTTCAAAATGAGGATAAATGTGGAACCTGCAAAGTATGAGAAGGAATATGTTCACTTCCACACTGATGGTCAATCAACAATGACATTTCCCCAACAAAAGAGTTGTGAAACCTGCAAGCATCTCGCTGCAAATCAAGAGCCTGCTCAACAAGATGCACCAATCTTTTTTCAGGTATCATCACTGTAGGTGGAAACATTTCTTGTAATTCCTCCAGCAACTCTGACCTTGACTTCACTCTTAGTTTATCCCTACCAGAATCTCCAACATGATTACGCTGTGAAGAAGATACAATACAGGAGGATAGCTCCCTAACTCTATTGCTATTCAAAGAAAGAGGAGTAATCTCTGTTCTCAACGTCTTCAGAGCATCCATAGGTTTTTCTGCATCCAGAAGTTCAAAAAATTTCTGCTCCAAGATCACAAGAGATGCCAACTTGACAATAGATTCATCTACTAGACCAATTTTATGTAATGAGGTAACACTTTCATCCCATTTACCATCAAGAACTTGCTGTGTAAACAATTTGACAAATGGAGAGTGCAAGAGAATCCCAGATTCTTCCTCAAGACGTGCCCCAGTCTTTTTGTAGCCAAGTGAATATAATGCCTCAGTTATGATTCTAACAAATTCAACTTTCTTAACAACCCCTTTCAGACCCACAACCTCATTGTTCCCATCAGATGCTAGGGGCCGAGCCATTGAGCCACTCGGTGAGCAACTTGCAGGCTCTCTAAGATATTTACCGTTTGAAAGATCACCCAATCCTGTGGAGGATACTTTCACACGTTTTGAAGGTGGTTCATCATCCTCTAAACCTCCCATGAAATACACACCTCAGCCCATGTATAACTAGAACGTAACAGGTCAGTAGAGAAGCAAATACACCAAATCTCAGATACAATTGAATTACAAGAGAAGTATCCTGCAAAAAATAACCAGAGGAATGAAGATAAGCTGAAAAAACAAAGACAGAAAGGAATGAGAAGATTGAGCTCAACAATAGGAATAAATGACCAGACTAATATTAACTCTAATGTAAATCTTCTCATGCTATTATCAATAAAATTAGCATAAACTAATCACTAAAATTCCAGTCATCAATGACCCATGCATTCCCAGAAATGGGAAATGGCAGTATAATTGAGACTCTGAAAAATGCAAACGGTAAAACATGAACCACAACAGATCCAGTAAAGTTGTGAAATGATGGCAAGGGTAAAGTTATAAACTTTTGCACCAGACTGATCCCCGTGAAATAAGCAAGCCATACTTTAGGATAGATATACTATCATTGCAAATGTTGTACTCCCTGCATATGGAAGAACCAAAATAACCAGGAAACCCAGTTAAAAATATTAAAGATACTATCAAAAGCGGAAAGCTTCGCTCCATTGTTAACTGTGATGCCTTTTGCCTGTAAAGTGGCTGAAAATTTTTGACATAAACCAAATCGCACAAGTTGCACCATTTCTTTGCCTTATGACTACCTAGGTTAAGCATTGTGGATAATAGGAAAGATATAATCTTTCATTTTGATGATGTTTTAAGGCAGTGGATTTAATCCTTTACACTTATGTATGTTATCAACCAACAAGACCCGGCTTTAAATAATTCATCCTTAAGAAACATTCAATTTGCCAAGTTTTTTCTTGGATTAAAATAAGAATTTTCATCATAATACAGGCTCTTCCTCGATCAACACTGGCCACTTTGGTAAAAAGAGAGCTTTAACAAAACTAATACAGGCACCTTCTCCATCAGAATTAATTCCTTAAAATGCACTTGATCAAAACTTTACATCTGGGCCATCAAAAAAATGATGGCTAGAAAAGTTGTCCCAGATTCAATTAGGATCAACAAGATCTCCACAAAAGGCAGTCAAGGGCAAGCATTGCAGACTCGAGACAGTTTCCTGTGTGACTGAAGAAATATCCTATTGATGTTCTGAGATGACTTTTGCAGTAATGGGATAAGGTTCAAGAACATGAATGGGTGAAAGGAAAAGCTGAAAATCACTAGCACAAGTGGATAAAAATGATCTAGACCCCAAGAAAGGTAAATGAATACATGAACATAAAAGACAAAAGCCCACTAAAGTGATTTTCAACTAAAACCCTCGAGAAACAACTATAACTTTGAAGCCAATCTCTCTCAATCCTTGAGTCGATTCCAATGTGATTGATTTCGGAAAGCAATGACCAATAATATCTAGGCATAAGAGAACCAAGAATTATTCTACAATTGCTCCTTTGGAAATGGAATTTACCAATTGATGTGTATGCCGGGGACAAAAACATATTCTATTCAAGCAAGTCAATAGTTTCCCAAAATGTAGCCAAAGTTCAAGTTATCAAGCCAATCCAATATAACTAAAGCAAACAATTTGACCTTAATAACACCATCCAAGAATAGAAAACTTAACTAAGCATGGAAAATTCAGTAGTACAGATGATGAAATTTATAACACCCAATCCACAAGCTGTCAGCAACTCTTTCTAATTAGTCAAAATCCGCAGATATTCCACATGGAATGTGATAACAGCACCACTTGCAGCAAATTGAGAAGAACCTTTATGTTCATTGATTAAGTAGATAGATTTTCTGAGGAATGGATTACAGAAAGTGTTCCCTAGTTAATTTATACCCTAATAAAAAAATATTAAACACAAAATTCCCAACCTTTGCAGTTTCCCAATAGACCAAAATCTTTGTAGTTATCGATCAATGCTAAAAATTTAAACTTTAATCCACATCAAGACGAAATTAGATAATACACATGGATGATTCCTTCACCCAATCAACCAAATCTAACAAAAAATAAAAAATAATTAACAAATGACCAGAGCAACAAATACAGAGTTCATTCAGTCCTGGTCACGGAGTAAAACTAAATAGACCCATAAAGTAATTCATAAAACCCAACTCAGAACTCCGAATAACAAAGATGTGGCAAGAGAAAAGGGAAGCTTACCAACCAGACATGAAAGATTTTAGTAGAATCTGAAAGACCCAGATACGGATTCTGAGTATATATATCTAAAAGAAATGTACAGGATTTCTAATGAGACCCAGAAAGAAAGAAAAGTGAGGAATTATAATGGAGTAAAGGTGTAAGGAGCTGAAGATAAATAGACCCTGAAAGGAATAAAATAAATAAAACTCTAAATAACGTTTTATTTTCTAATTGTTGCTTGTCGGTACGCTAACAGTAGGTTAGGTGGATAAGAAAGCACTTAATTCATAAGAAAAAAAAAAAATCATGAGCATAATTGATACCCATAAGAATGCTGCAGATGTACAAAGAATGAAATTCTAGAAACCGCTTGGATTCTTTTCCTGAAATCTTGAAAATGGAAAATATATTTGTTACTCCACCTAAAAAGGGCAGAACAGAAGAACAGAGACAGACTTTGCGTGGAGAAGACACCTCCTTTGGATAATCCTTTTCTTGACTAATGAATTTTCAAAATTTTAGTGATTTTTTTGGCAGAGTGAATTGGGGTAAAGACACTGAATTAGAAGGGCCAGCCACGGTAATAAAAGAATACTAAGCAGCACTGTATGCTCCCTTGGGGATTCTCAACTGGTAAAAGTAGAAACCGTTTAAATTATAAAGTTGAAATTTTATTAATATTTTTTTAAATTTATCTTATGCATATTCACAGATAAAGTAGCTGACTATCAAGAAAAAGGAAAAAAAAATATAATTATATTCAGCTGAAAACTATCTTGTTGATAATATAAAAGATAAAATATTTTCATTGCAAAAGAATTTGGATGTAATTTTTAAAAGGTTTATATTATTTAATTGAAAATTTTCAAGATATGTTTGAAAGATTTCTTATAAACTAAATGAACAGCTCTCAATTTGATGACCAAATTCATTGTACCATCTATTATTATATACACACTCTTCCAAATTTTAAAAATCATCAATCTTACATTTAATCTCATCCTCCTACAACATGTCACCAAGACAAAGAAAAAAAATTTCATCATCACAATATTCAATAAACACTAAATAAATATTTTTCACCTATATATATATATATTTTTTTTAAAAAAAAAGGGAGTTTTGATACTTCCCACTCAACCCAAGTAAAAGCTATCTTTCCCTCTCCCTATCTTAAACCTATTTCTTAACTAAACTAAACAGTGAAGGATAAATCAAAAGAAAATTTAATAACTCTTCATATTTTTGTAAATAAACTAAAAATAACTAAAAGTTAATTTGTTAGAAAAAGAACAATATTTTCTTGAAATAACATCTTCAAAGCTTTTACTTCTTTTTTTTTTCAAAATAATAATAATAATATTTAATAAATTTGAAAATTAAGTAAACAGCCATTTGAAGTAAATTATATACGAAAAGATTATTCAAAATTAATTATCTAAATATTTCATTAATTTAAATTTCAAGAATTCTAGGTCTATTCATTGTAATTGAGTGAATGACTATAATTAGAGAGTACCCTTAGAAAAGTTTTTAATATATAAAAAATTTTAATTTATTTTCTGTATTTAAAAATTACATTATCTTATTAAAAAAATAGTAAAAAAAAATTATCAAAATCCTGTGAGCGAGGCATGGGTCTGCACCTAGTTTAAAGCAATTAACAATTCTCTATCTTTCTAAATTCATTCAAAATTTTAATTTCTAAAAGAAAGGTATTAATTATATGTATTTTTTAATTTAATTTTCCATCATTATTATTAGGATGTGTCATGTTATTAGAACTATTGTTTTACTTTTCAAGTTGATAGTAAAGGTCCTATTTCTTCTCCTGTATATTCTGAGATATTCAAAATTGAATGTAAATCTTTCTATAATAAATATATTTTTAAGTTAAAATTTAATACAAAAATCTAAGACTAATTTATGTTAGACTATGCAATAAAGACACAAAAGAAATAACGATTCAGGACTAACTTACTACCCTTATTCTAAATCAATTGATTAAAAATTGGAATCTTCTTAATGACATACTAAAACATTCTGGGTAGTCACTTGCGATACTAATAATAATAATAATCATAATGATAATACATTAGTCATCTATTATAAATCCGTTTTATTATAACTTGTGACTGGCGTTAAGTCATATAACATAATTTCCGCATAAAGTACTTGTACTTTTTGATAAAAGAAATAAATAATAATCTTTGACTTGATATGGATTATAAGATTCAAGTATAAGATTATGAACCGGATCCATAATAGAATTAATTGTAGTAACCTATGTTTTTATAGTTATGTTTATATAAAATAAAGGGTAAAAAGTACCCTTTATTTCTTTTATCAAAAAGTACAAGAACTTTATGCGGAAATTATGTTATATGACTTAACATCAGTCACAAGTTATAATAAACCTTTGACTTGATATGGATTATAAGATTCACGTATAGGGATATGAACCGGATACATAATAGAATTAATCGTAATAACCTATGTTTTCATAGTTATTTTTCAAATTTTTAGTTTAAGCATCCAATTTTTTCCCTCTATTTTGACACTCCAACTATAAAAATTTATCCAATTAAACACTTCCATCGATTTTACCCAGTTAAAGCTGGACAGAATATTGTCACTTGCACCTCCATGTGGTAAGACTCTGGGATATTATTGGAACAAAAAAAAACCCCAACGAATATTGAATTCCTTTTTCCTTTCCAACAATCTCCCTCAGCACCGCCACAAATCTAATCCAAGAAAAGAATAGATCTGAATTGTAACTATGGGTCTACTCCTGCGCCAAAGAGTTCTGCAGTTCCGACCCAAAACCATTCATCACTCTTGAATCTTCTCTGTGTGTCAAGATTCAATGTACGATAATTTTGCTTCCAGAGCTGCTTCTTCCATGTGGTTGATGTTCTTGCAAATGGGTTTTTGTGTACTGGGTGGTTTTTGCTGTATACTGGAATGTTGTGGTTGATGTTCTTGCAGATAGGTTCTTGCGGGCCTTCCTCTTCTTAAGTTCTCCTTTCCAGTACTTGAACTCACTGTATGTGGCAATACAATCTCCTTTCCTTCCTTATTGGCAAGCTATTGTAGCTTCAGCCATGGCTGCTACCATGGTAGGCAGACAACTTGTTGTCCTTGAAACTGATGCATTATAATTCATTTCAAAACCCATAACGTTCCCAAAAGGCCCATGTTTAAACTTTTCTAAATCCACCTTTGCCAAAGTTTCTTCTTCCTTTTCTAGATTCTGAATTAGAGAATAGTTCATCTTCTGAACTAGAATTTTCATCGTCAAAATTTCCTTCTCTTTCTGAAACTACTTTGGGCACCACTGTTACCAAGTGGGTTTTTTTTGTACTCCTGAGTCTTATCACATGGGGCGTTCATAACAGCATTCTGTCCAACCTTTAACTTGTAAAATGAATGGAAGGAAGTGTTTAGTTAGATAACTTTTCATAGTTGAAGCTTCAAAATAGAGAAAAAAATAGTTGGGTATTTAAACCCAAAAGGTTAGAAAATTCAGAGGCTTCTGACATTTTTTACCTTATTTATCTTTGTGTAAATAAAAGAGAATTTTCTTATCAGTTCAGATAAATGTAGACAAATCCTTAAAAATTAAACAAAAACAGAGTTACAAATCCTTAGACTGAAACAAAAATAAGAAATAAAAACAAAAACAAACAAGCAGATCCTTAAACAGAAACCGAGCTACATGTTCATAAACTGAAACAAAGAAACAAAGCCAATTCAGCAGCTTATGCACCCCGTTACACAAGGGACAGTTGATCTCCACTATCACCGAATTTTGTGACGATCCGCATTTTAGTTTGGGTTTTTCTATGGCTTTTGTTATTTCTTCTGCTCTTATGCATGTCAACTATGCATTCGCTACTTACCTGTCTAATTAAGAAGGTTGTGCATGAAGAATTTCCGTCCAGCTCTATGTAAAGACGATGATGGATGCTATGAAAATACTCAATTAATTAAATTTATTAGTTCATATATATTTAATCATGATAATTATAAATGCTATAAATCAAATAACATTTTGTGAATGATTTATTGCTGATATCTAAACTTATAAAATATATTGTTTGTTAAAAAAATTGGTAAATTTTACAAATTACTATCATAGATGAATTATTTTTAATTAAAACAATAAAATGGTCTCTCATTAGAGCAAATTTGAAATGGCGGCAACCACTGACGAATCAATGGAATCTCTCCTTTTGACCTTCGATGGAATATTCAAGGTATGATGAATAATCAATCGATCAGAAATATTATACTTCTCGTTCTACGATCAAAATGTTGAAAAATTCTATCCATCCATTTTGTATTCTCCATGGATGTTCACGTCAAATAGGACACAGAAGATTCAATCACTGAGTTTCATTCCTTGCAATCGAACTACAATGCCGAGTTGAAGAAACGAGAAGCTCTTCAGTTGTCTCTCCAAAATCTCCGATCAGGTAGGTAGCTTATAAGTTCAATCTCAGAGCTACTAATTAATATTTCCCAATCTCTTTTGGTATTTAATTGGACCATTTTTTATTTTTTTTTTTGAATTTCTACTTTTATGAAATTTAATTACCTGTTTTGTGTGTTTGAATTACAATGTGATAATTCTTCTGCAGAAAATGAGCGATTGACTAAACTTTATGAGGAATTCGTTCGGAAATTGGCTGAAAAGGTGCCATCTTTATTTTTTTCATGTTGTAATATTCGAAACTGAGGCTTTGAATGGTAATAATTGTGATGATTTTTTTAAGGTAATGCTCTGGTATATTTTGTTCTTGATAAAACAGGTTGAACTGCATGGCAATTACCAAAGATTGAAAGACGAGCTGAAGAGAGTGAACAATGAGCACTGCAATAAGGAGAACGTAAATTCTGGTTTTCCTGTTCTTTTTTCCTTTTTAAATTCATCAAAAGATGATATGTATGTAAGTATGTAGCAATTCAAGCAAGGGAAAGGTATTAGTTAAATGGTGGTCTGAGATTTTGTCATAGGATTATCGGAATGCTATGGAACGGATTAAACAAGATAATGCAACCAGGATGGAAGAATTGGAATCTCAAATCAGGTTTAGTTCTTCTTGAGCAAACTCATGTGTACCGTTGCTTGAGTGTTAACGGTTAGAGTTTATTTTGCATTCTGTGTAGATGCTACCAGATTGATAAGATGGAAAATGAAGCCACAATCAATCAACTCCAGCAAGATTTGGTCTCAGAGAGGAAACACATTGAGTTCTTAACAGAAAGATTAGAAGAAGTCTGTTCTGATGTGGAATCCAAACGTGAGGTCTTCCTGTTGTTAATTTGGAGTCCTCAGCGAATGGATACCAAACTTATTTCACTCCTTAATATTGTTCAGCCTACTATTTTCTTGCAGATCACTATGAGATTCGGGGTTTGAAGGATTGTCTTCTTGTTGAACAAGAAGAGAAAATTGAATTAAGCAAGAAGATCCAAGATTTAGAGACGGAACGTAAGTATTTAAGAGTTTAAAGTAATTAATTGGATACGACATTGGCTGTTGTGTTTTCTAGGATTGGCAACACTTCTCTGGTTTTGTATGAAACATTAGTTTGCCAACCTAATAATTGGCTTATAAGTGAATGTTCCTTTCTTTCTTCATGTTGCAGTACTTGTAAGCAGAACAAAACTGGCTGAGAGTCGATCAGAATTCACTTCAAACCAACATGTGGAAACACTCAAGCAAAAGGTCATGAAACTGAGAAAGGAAAACGAAGTCCTAAAGAGGAAACTGCAAGATTCAAACAGTGGCTTGAAATATTCTTAGTCGATTCTTCTGCATTGCAGCTATGAGACTTATTCTAGCAAGCAATGCCATGAACAAAAGCTACGGAACTGTTAAGGTTTACCATTGGCGGGGGTTGGGAAGTGTACTAAGGCCAAAGGTGGGTTGGCTGGAATTTTCGTTCTTCTGTAGAAATTTAATAGTTCATTTGAGACGTGATTTGTTTTTAATACAATTCTGGATCCTTTCATCAGAGGATCAAATGTCAGGGAAGCCCTTGCAGTAGAATTTTAAAGAACGTAGTACCATACCACCTAACAATCTCTTTTCTCTTTTTACTATTAAAATCTCCATGCAATATGCCAAAGAACTCTCTTTGAACCTGTATAAATATAAGTACAAGAATAGGACTTAAGAAACATATTAATAATAAAATTAGAAAACACTGGTAATAGGCATAAAAAGCGACAGTGAAACGTAAGATAAAGCTGTTTCTCTGCACTGCAGGAATTACAGAGTAAAATAAAACCTAGCAACTGAATTCAATTATTGGTGAACATAATGGATATTGTACTCTCCATTGCTTGCTATCTCTCAAGTATTCAAGTCAAAAATTTTGAAGTTTCGTGACTAGAATCTATAGTAGCTCTATTTGTCAACCACCTCAATCAAGGTTGGCTCATAATCACTAGGTGCCTCAAGACCATGCAAATTCATAACGGTTGCAGCCACATTGGCAAGTCCACCGCCGGGGAGATCTTGACGGAACCTGACTCCCGGTGCCAGCCCAGGTCCACCAATTGCAATGGGAACCTGTGATAAATCCAAACATTTTGAGTATCAGGAAGAAGATGAAGCGAAGAAGATCCATATAAGGGAGTTTTAAAACTTATAATTTTTCACATATTTATGCATGTGTGCATAGACTGCAGAAGAATAGAATTACTCGATAATATCTCTAATATTTAAAATACAGTTAAGAGGTGATGCTGAAGTAGCAAATACGTACTGGTTCAAGAGTGTGAGATGTAAGAATTTGAATTTTCCCATTCTTGTCCAAAAGAGGCTCCCCCTTCTTGTTCCTCTTCACCATATCCTCGGCATTTCCATGGTCAGCAGTGACAACATATATACCACCGACTTGCTCGATCGCATCAATCATCATCTGCAAAGAAGATAAAACAATATATAAAACTAGAGTTAACCAGAACTATAGTCGCTCCCTTCAAGGCGATTCAAGCAACATTTGAGTTCTCAAAGAAGCATGATCCAAATACTAACAGCTTACAACGCCC
>JAWZTD010000048.1:6185334-6199082 GCA_035221335.1 Echites panduratus
CCCCTAACACCCCCCCCCCCCCCCCCCCCAAAAAAAAAAAAAAAAAAATCTGTTTTGCCTCTTATATGCTCTTTTTCAAGTCTATTCCTATTGTGACTATTACCCGATAGTCAAGAACTGTCTCTTAGCCATGTTACAACATCACCTGGATGATACTGATTATACATTCTTAGAAGAATGGGATTAATATAGAACCAGCATTACCTTCACAGCCTCATCAGCTGCCTTGCAAGCCACGATTGTTGCTTCAATATCACCTGTGTGGCCAACCATGTCACCATTTGGTAGGTTAACTCTGACCTGTAGAGAAAATCATGATGGAATGTTTAACATATCTGTAGCAGCAATTGTAAGAAAAAAAAACATAGGACCAATGAATCTTGTTGAACTACCTGCTGGAACTTGCGACTAAGGATAGCATCTCTAGCCTTCTCGGCAATCTCCAAAGCTTTCATCTTTGGCTGAACATTAAAGGTAATCCCAGTATCACTTTGAACTTCAACATATTCCTCCATTTCAGGGTTAAAGAAACCAGAGCGGTTTCCATTCCAGAAAAAGGTGACATGACCAAATTTAACTGTCTCACTGTTGAAGAGAAATCAACAAAAGGATATTATGATCAATACCAAGATTTAGAACAAAATGGGAGGTATAATATCGATGAGGCTACAAAAGACCTACACCTACTCATATACTTTCAGTCACTAGAAATTCAAAGTCAACAATGACAGGAAGATGCACAAAGCCTTTTGATTCGAAATTTAATTGCTATCCGACAAGTTCTTCCCAACCAAATTCAAGAAGACAAGTGAATCCACTCTCGTCATGCAATCCAAATTATCCATAATTACATGTTAACTAAAGTTCGATGCTACCATGGAGATTACTTCATCATTCATAATGTTAACAAGAAGAAAATACAATAGGATAGCCACTTGGAACTAGCAGGAAAACAAGGGAAAAAAAGGGTTTAGAGTCATGCAGCTCACCTGCAAGCAAAAGTACGAACACCATTATGAACAAGATATTCTCCGGATGTTCTTTCAATCAATGGAGGAGAAACAAGGTAATGACTAGGAAGCTTCAGTTCTCCATCATATTGGAGCATTCCAGCATAACGAATTTTTGGGACACGAACTCTATCAAATTTATCAAAATCTGCATATTCAAGGGCCTTGGCTAACATCACCATTCGATCTGCTCGGAAGTTGAAAGTCACAACAGCATCACCATCCACAATAGGTCCAACAGGCTTCCCGCTTTCGTCAACAATAACAAATGGAGGTAAGTACTGGTCATTGGCATTTGGTGCCTCCCTCAGTTTCTTGATAGCTTCAACAGGATTCTTAAACTTGTGTGGAGCTTCACCAAGAACTTGAGCATCCCAACCTCGTTTTACAACTTCCCAATCATTCTTCAAAAAAACATTAGAATTCAACCATAAATCTACCATTCAGTCTTGAATACATAGTAAAGAAAATAATATTTGTCATTACTTATCTTTCAAGGAAGCACATAGACTGACAGTGACATGAGGACATAGAGATATCAAAAGCATTTAACCAACTTTGAAGCAAATAAGCCCAAAGTAGAAGGAAACATCAGTTAGGACAACATGTTCAATTACTCATTTAAAATAAAAAAAGGGCAAACTCCCAATCATTACAAAGTCCATATAACTTGGATAGGGCATTTCTCTACGGGTAATATCTGAATTAGGAAAAACAAGTATGCTGTCAGGAGTCATGCGGACCTTGTATTATAATCAGAAAAGAACTGAAATAAAAAAATACAGGCTAGGGAAAGGTCAACCATTACAAAGTCAAAGCAAATAACAATTATGACAAAGACATGGCAACTACAAAAAAAAAAGTCAACCAAGATGCAGCATTAGAGAGCAAGATAAGAACCAGCAAAACTGCAAGAACTAAGACAGGAAACAACGTCAAAAACCAAATTGATCAAGCCATTTAGCAACACAAATAAACAAATATAGGCACTAGGGAATTTACGAACTATTCCGAGAAGACACTGCCTCATGAATGCTACCTTAACTTACTAATAGGGATAAAATATCTGCTCAGTAATCAAATTGGCTATATATTCATTGGATTGTTATTATTATTATCAATACTTGTGAAAGTAAATACAAGAACATTCTACCTTCTTAGAGAGCTACCACAAACAAATATAATATATGTGCAACAGATTGTACAGAGAAGCTTAAAAAGATGAGGTATACCTCATAGCGATCCATTGTGACATACATACGACCACCACCTGATGCAACTTGAGCATCAATCCCTTTCTCCCGCAATTTAGCAAGTTCACTCTCCAGGGTTTCCATAAAACCAACACTTGAACCATCCAAAACATCACGTCCATCGGTAAGAGTATGGACACGGATTCTTTTGGCACCACGTTCACTGGCACCTTTAAGCAACAACTGCACCAAGAAATATCACAACCACCATCATCATTCTCTGTTAAAACCAATAGATAGCGAAGACTAAAACTCTAAACAAGAACAGGTCACAAAATGTGTTCATATAAAGGGCTTTGGATAAGATACCTGCAACTGGTCAAGCCTTGAGTGCACACCTCCATCACTCAGAAGTCCAATAAGATGCAAAGTTCCAGTGGAAAAACATTCCTTGATGTACTTGAAGCCTTCATCATCGTAAATCTTTCCAGACTCAAGAGCCAGATCAACAAGCTGTGCCCTGTATTCAGAGCACACAAATAATCAACCAAATGCAAAGTTGCTTCTTTGAATTCAATAACAAATCAAGTAGTCTTCAGAATATGCGTTTCCAAAATAGGAGCACCAGTAGCTCCCTATCAAATTCTTTAGCATAATACAGGTGCTAAAAAATAGGCATACAATTAGCAATAAATTGGTTCCTGATGATTATATTATCAAACAAGTTCAATGTAATCATAATCATCAAACAAGAAGCATAATTCTAATCAGTAGAGTGATGCTCATTCAATGCTAGTAGTAATACAGTTACCATTCCTTCTCATACTGGTGTTAGAATTTCCCAATTATGGGAAAGAAAAACAAAAACAAACAAACAAACAAATCATCAAAGATTTACAACACAATAAATCAAATCCTTGCGAAAAACAAAAGATGACAAGAAACAATTTTAAAATAAAATGAATCCCACCCTTGAGCATAGATCCTTCCAGCACCAAGAGCATTATGGCCAACTTCACTGTTGCCCATATCGTCATCTGTAGGGAGCCCCACGGCTTTCCCGTGAGCCTTCACCAATCTCCACTTTTCAGGAGCACCCTTAAAGAAAAAAAAATAAAAATAATTAAAATGAGAACAAATCATACCAAAAAAAAAAAAAACAGAGAGGGGGGGGGGGGGGAATAAGAAATAAAAATATGAACTTTGATTTGTTGCTTACCTTCTTGAAGGAATCCATAGTAGGAGTCTCAGCAATATGGATGCAATTATACTGATTTGGTTTTGCTTCACCCCAGCCATCTAAAACAATCATAGCAATAATCTTATCTTTCGGAAGCTTAGGGTGATCATTCAATTTCCATGAAAATCCTGAGCTACCCATATCTTCTTCCTCCGCTTCAGAATCCACAAATCAAGAAAAACACACAAAACTGCAAAACCCAGAAAAAAAAAAAAAAAGAAAATCCAAAACAATCAGTCAAATATAAACCCAAATCAGTAGATCTTTACACAAAACATCAATGAACAAATCTGAACACAGACAGTAAAACCGGGACCACCTGTGAGATGCAAGAACAAAGGGCAGTTGAGAAACCAATAAGCAGAGACGGAGGCCTTAAAAAGGGCGTCTTGGGGTTTGGCTAGAGCGGCACGTGGTAGTTTTACCTGTTCTTTAACTGTGGGCGGAGGTAAAAACAAGAAGTAAGGAAGAAATCGTAATCATGGATTATTTATAGGACCATCCGGCTCTAGTATTAAGGTTTTGCAAATCCAAGGCATATTCTAGAAAAGATACCCTTTTTAGTCTTCAAGAAGGTTTTGGTTTGGTGGCTGGACGCATAAAGCATGCAATATGCTTTGATTTTTTTCATTATTATAAATTTTAGAATCAAAATTATTATGAAATCCAATTGATTATTTTGTTTTATTAAAAATGGCAATAAATTCTATAAAAATAATTAACAATTTATTGATGAATACTAATCTTCAATTTTAAAAGTTTTAAAACAATTTCAAAAAAAATTCAAGATTAAATTAAAAAAGTTGAACTACAAATTTTTATAATTAAAAGTTCAATCAAAAAATTTAAAACTATTTTTTTTCAATTCAATTCATGTTATAGTTAATCCCTCAATTTCAAAATAAGTGTCTTTTTAGGTGAAAAAAAGTTGATACCACAATATATATGAATTATTGGCAAATTTTAGTTAATAAACTATTTTGATTTTCTAATTTTGATCTATAATATTTTATTTTATCGTCTTTTATTCACAAATTTCAATAGGATAGCTTTGGTCCAATTTTTTTTATTGCAAAAAAAAATTTTTTTTGACACGTTTGGTCATTTTTATCTAAAACATGTTTTAGACTTTGTTTATGAAAATGACAAGAATATTTTGGGAAAATTCAAGTTTTTTTTTCCATTGAAAATAGTTTATGGATCAAAGTTATCATATCTATCATTATTTTTTGATATTTTCTCAATGTTATGATTTATTATTCCAAAACTAATTGAATAGTCAATACTTTTTGAGAGATATATCATTAATGAGGAAAAATAATTAGTACTTTAGACTATTTATATTTAAAAATACCAGAAAATAAGGATTTTTGAGTCTAATTTGAAAGGGAGGGTGGTGTGTTGTTATATTAAAAAGAAAAGGGCAATTTTTTTTTTAACAAAGTCTCTCTTTTTAAATTTTTTTATTGATAATAATACTTATTTAAAGTATGTGTTAAATTTGTAATGCCATGATTTTTTGGTTCACTTTGAAAGCCCATAATCTTCTCTTTTTCTTGTTATTTTCCTTTCCCATTTAAAATCATTAAATTAAACTATTTTTATATTCCGAAGAATTCTTTTTGCCTCGAAAAATACCTGAAAAGAGAAGAGAAATAGAGAGAGAGAGACAAAAACCTTTCCGACGGTTTCTGTGTGTCTATTCAAAGGTTTTGAACATCAGAGACCCATGTCTTTGAAGGTTAAAGAGGAGAAAGCATTCACCTTTGGAAAGCTTGAATCTTGAAAAGTGACTCGGTTTTGGCGGGGAACCCGCTTACTTAGTTTCGAACTCTTCTCAGGTTGTCTTCAGGAACTCACTTCCTCATTAAATGCTGTTCCTTTTTATCCCATTGTTTTCCTCGCTTGGTGAATTTTGTGTCTTCGAACTGCGAAAAACTTGACATTTTGATCTTCTATATGCCAAAGCTTTTATCTTTGGTCTGAAGAATTCTTGAAATATCAATTCGCGGACTTGGTAACTTTGTCCTTTGATTTTATTATGGTTGGAGGCTTTATTATATAATCATCAACTAAGGCTTCAGGCAGTTAATACATAATGAGTTTGGGAAACATGAAAAACCAAAGAAAAAAAAAAAGAAAATTTTTGCACTCAGATGAATGTGCATAGAGTGTGCGCATTATACTTGCCGGAATAATAATGTATGTTAAAGATCTTCCTTGTCTTTTATAGAGCACAAACAAGTCCACTTGTGTGCATAAAATGTGAATTGGGAAACCGTCAAATGGCTTGCCTATTGATTTTATATATATTTTGACGCCGTTTCTGAACTAATTTTGTTAATAAACATGAATGAAATAATGAAAATCTTTTACTCAAAAGTCATTGGGTCAGAAGACAGGAATGTGATCTTGACTCTTGCTTTTGACTTGTCATTTGAGTGCTTCACTGCTTTGCTACGATCCGTGGAGCTTCTATTGAAATCCAGCTAGCAACCGGAATATGTCTAGAAGAGGGCGTGAGCTCAACTACAGTAGGCAGAAAAGCAAAGATGCACCTCCACCCCGTATTCTTAGACGGAGGATGGCGGGCCACTCAGTCAATGCAAGTATTTTGAGAGGAATGTTAGACTCGAAGGCATTTGATCACTACTTTAAGTAAGTTTCAAAATCGTATTACACTGGTATTATAACAGGATAATAGAACTCACCAGTCAATAATCTTGTTTGTGATCAAAGCATATTGCTAGTATGTGAGACTAACTAATTGAATGCAAAGGTTTATTTTTGTATAAATTTTGTTACAATTAAAATATTGTTGTTGGATTTCGTAGAATAATATGGAGTGACGTTCCAGAAGAAAAACGAATTTTATTTACCTATCTTGATTCACTATGGTTCAACATGTACACTACCGGTGGTAAAGATAAGGTATTGGAGTGGATAAAGAAGAAGGAAATATCATCTGCCAAATATGTCCTTGTGCCAATTGTGCTATGGTATGTACAATGCATTTTTTGTTACCATGATGGCGTAACAAAGCATTTTTTTGCATCACTAAATTTACTACCTATTTTGTTAGGTCCCACTGGAGACTCTTAATCCTGTGCAACTTTGATAATGAGTCTGAATGCATGATAGTATTGGACTCCCTCCATTCTGTAGAACTGAGAATAGAAGCTGAGTTCCGAAAGTATGTTTCCTCTTAACATGATGCATTTTTGAAATAGAGCATTCCCTAGATGATTTAAGTCTATTTTTGTTCCACATTTCCTGTTTCAAGTTCATGTTATTATTTTCCACAGGTTTGCCCTCGACATAATGAAAATTTACGGGAGGCATGAAGATAAAGCATCCATTATGAAAATTCCATTATTGGTTCCCAAGGCATGTCAGTTCTCATTACAAACTTTTTGAATTGGTGCATTTAGCTTCATTGCTGTTTTAAACTAATTGCTTCAAATTTAATTGTTTAGGTTCCTCAACAGACAAATAGTGAGGATTGTGGCTGTTATGTCTTATATTTTGCCAAGCTATTTATGGATAGAGCACCAGAAACATTCATTTACACTGAGGGATACCCATACTTCGTAAGTCATGCAATCTTCAAAACTTCCGAGAGAGATTAAGGATTTTCTCTTGTTTCAACTACTAGAGTATATTAATAGCAAAATATCATTTAGCTCAAACTAGTTGCAGATGATTTTTTAACAAATTGCAGTTGAGAGAGGATTGGTTTTCCTTAGAGGACTTAGGAAATTTCAGGCAGGCTTTGGGTTCTGGTGAAGAGAAACAAAATAATGATTTTGAAACTAGAAGTGAGAATCAACTGGAATCTGAAGGAAGCAACGTAGTACAACTTGGTGCATCATTAGTTGATCATGTTGGTGGCGAGGGAGAAGATTCAATCAATGCATGTTGCGTGACACAAGTGCAGTTAATTCCTGATGACAAGCTTGAAGATATAATGATGACTGGACCAACAGGTGCTGTGCAAAAGAGTGAGTTTGAGAAGGTGGGAACTGTACAAATTGAGCATACTAAATTGGAGGGGAACTTGCGCAGAAACACATCCTTTGTTTCTGATAAGAGAAAGAGCAAGAGGGTTAGGGCAAAATCTGAAAGTTCAGATGGAGATTATCATGCATCCAGCTCTGAGTTGAGTGAATTCATTGATTCTGAGTATCAGATTTCAGATGATGATGCCGAATTGTTGGAAATTACAGGGCGAATGCTTGAGAACTTTGATGAAGAGATAGCTATTGCAGCAAACCGTCTCAAAATGCAAGGGCCACACTCCAATTCCAGACCTGAAGCTAAAAGGGAATTAGGAAAACAAACAATTGCAACAGCAGGGAAAGAGGCACCAGTTATGGTAGTTCAGGAAGGTGCTTTTCCACTGACAAGGTCTGAAAATGCAGCAGACAGTAAAGAATTCCCATGTGATGATGCCAATCAAAAAGTTAAGAGAAACAAAAGAGGGGGAATAAAGGGGCCTAGATTGTGTTGGATGTGTTCTAAGCATCCAATAGAGAATACATTAGCAGGAAATGATCAGGTTGCCGATGATTCAAGTTGTGATTCTGATGGTGTTTTCTTCAAGGGGGATTCTACTTCAGATGATGAACATGGTGTGTGTGGAAAACTGAAGTTTCCTAGGTTCAATAAGGATAGGGATGGTCACGATCCTCAGTTCATCAGTGGCATGATTTTTAACACAAAGTCTGATTTAAAGTCTGCCATCCTTAACCTTGGGATAAAGAATGAGAGGGATGTGTTTTTCCAGAAAAATGATAAGTCAAGATTAAGGGCTCGATGCAAAGGTTTAAATTGTGGGTGGTTAGTTTATGCACATTCTGTGAATGATACACCAACTTTTCAGATAAGAACTTTGCAACTGACACATGGCTGTTCAAGAACACCACATCGCAGGCTTGCCAGCGCCAAGTCTCTAGCAGGTAGATACATAGAGGACTTCAAATCTGAAAAGGGCGTTAATGTGATTGAGTTGCGAGAAAAGATACAAAGGGATCTCAATGTGAATGTGTCACAATCTAAATATTATAAGATAAGAAAAGAAGCTAGAGTCTTGATTGAGGGAAAATATAAAGACCATGGTAAGGAGTTAAGGAGGAGTAACCCAGGCTCTACAGCTAAGAGATGTGAAATTAATGCAGACCGGGTGAAAAAAATGTCTAGGGTTGGATTTACCAAGAACAAGTGCAGGAAACGTGGACATATTGGACACAATGTCAGGAAATGTCCACTTGTAGCCAAAGAGCTTAACAATGAAGGGATTGGCAAGTTCAGACACAGGAGAAGAAACTGCAAATCTTTGTCACAACAGAATGAGCAAGAAATGGAACCTGTCCTTAGTGAACCACAAGAAATGTAGGTCAACATTATGCAACAACTAGATACTATCAGACCACAGTTTGAGCAAGTGGAGAGAAAGGGACAACAAATAGTTTGTGGCTGGTTTTCCTATGATGATCTTTTGTATAAACTAGATGGAGTTTAATTTTTGGGTGGTTGGATTAAGTTAATGATCCACCAGTAGTTTAGTTCACTAGATAACTCTATTACCTGTAACAGGTTAAACAATGTAACCTCTGTAGGCTGAAAAATTCTCTATAATCATCTTTGGTTTGCTTTTTCTTGTCAAAGTGCATCATTTTTCAATGAGAATCTTGTGTATTTACTGTTTAGTTGCAAACCTAAACTTCAATTCTTTTCAACTACTGCACGAATGCAAGTACAGTTTCTACAGTTCTCACAGGAGACTTCATCTATTCCTACTGTGATAAAACAGTTCTAATTAATCGAAATGGAACTAATATGATATCAGTAGATTGATCAATTGCATTACTATGATATGGTTACCAAAGTAATATAGCAGTGGGAATAAGAACTGTGTGCCATACATTCTTGCATACAATAAAACCAGCAAAAGTTCAGACATCTATTCATCTAAGTTTCATCAGATTCATATTCTGAGAGAAGATTAAAATCAGAGTCATCTTCTGATGAAAATTGAAGCTTATTCCTTTCACAAGGCAGAGAAACTATAGATTCATCCATCTGATGGCCTTTCCCAATCTCTTTCTTGTGTAGTCCCCTGCTTCGGTCTAAAAATCCTTGCTTCATCATTCTTGCATACTTTTCCCTTATATCAACAAGAGGATGTTTCTCAATGAGCAGATAACAATCATAAGCCTCCCGAAGAACAACAGTCTGTGTATCACCCTTTCTTGAGATGTAGAATATCCCAGGATGCCGTTCAAATGCCTTTGTGAACTTCTGAGGTAGGCCTAATGGCTTACGCAGATTACTTACATTTTTCCGCTCAATCTTCTTCTCTATGGTTAGGTGCAGAAGCTCATGGAAAACTCCAACAATCCTCTTTTCAGATATGTCTGTTCTTAGATCCAAATGTGAAGCATCAACATAAGGAGACGTATATGGTAGCTTCTGCCACTCTTCTAACCACTTGATGCATTTCTTCTTCAATCCAAACCCCCTTGTGAATCGAATAGGAAATGCCAGGACTCCCTTATTTTCCACAGAAGAACTAGAATGCATTTCCAAATGGGACATAGCCAAGCTCTCATCCCACTCCGCAAGTTCCAATCCCTCGCGACCATCATCAAGTTGTACTATTTTAAACCATTCAGGATGCCTCTTGACCAATGAATTCTCGTAATCAAAAGGCAAAGATAAATCCCATTTTAGTTGATCAATAGTCTGCAAAGGAAGCATTTTATTTCTACACATCATCAGGAGTTTCTTAAGCCTATTGAGAATATCAAACTTAGACTTCTGGAAAGCAGCAATTTCTTCTTGATAGACTTCCAAAGCCTCAGAGGACAATCTAAACCACGGGACAGGAGTACCACCACTATCACGAACATGCAACTCTTCAAACATGTTAGGATATTTCCTCAAAAAAGTAGAAATCTTGATGTCCCCAGGAAGGCCTAACTGCCCTCTTCGCCTTGAAAGGTGGTACACGGGGAGACAACAACTCGGGTCTGAGGCAATCATTGAAACAAGTACACAAGCGGCTCTGAGCTCTCTTCTTCCATCTACTGCATTATCCAAAACACGGTCCTTGACCCATTTCAGCTTCACATTAACCAGAGTACGTTTCTGACAGTAGTAAAGTGGAACTCTTTGAAGCATTTTTGCAAATATCTTGAATACAGTTTAATAACCCAAAACAAAAGGAATACACACAGTTAAAGAAATGCACTCCTGAGAGATCACACAAAATCAAGGTAAAGAAAGAAACTCAGGGAGCAGAGACCAACCTTCAACATCTAGTTATTGCCCTTTTTTTCTTGCTGATTGCTCCCTCTTTCCCAACTGCCTAGTTATTGCCCATTTAGATTGAATAGCTGGGGGAAACCTACCACTGCAAAGCGGCCCAGAAAGTGGAGGAAGAAATCAACTCGCAGGTAGCACGGCATCTGGCACCGGTAAAAGCCCATTCCACGAACCTTTCGAGGGACTCCTTTAGGTATTTATCCTCTTCATTTTTTATTTTCAGCTTCGAATATTTCATGGTAGTTGATGTGGGCTGTAATACTCACACTACTAAGCCATTGACTTCATCTGGGTGGAAATTGGTAACCATGTTTTCCCAGCTTTCGTATCTAGATGATACAAAATTTAAACTTTTACCTTGGAGAAAATCTATCAATTTTCAACTTGACCAAAATGAATCACCGTTTGCGCCTAAATTTTTTTTTTTTTCAGCGTTGTGATATCTTTCTATAGTTGGTCCACGAAATAAATATTTCTGGCCTGGTCCCAGATCTTGAATTAGAGTATTAACAGTAGAAATGAACTCAGGTATCTCCTTTCTTTTATGCAGCTTAGAGACCACCATGATGGAGCAAGGCTCCAAGGTAGAAACAACTATTTGATTCCATTTCAGATGGATTGACGTTGTGGATTCTGAAATGAGTTAGAAGAAAGTCTCTCCTTGACTGACTTTAACGTAATGCAAACTATTCCTACAATTGAATGAAGGAAAAAAAAAAAAAAAAAAGTATTCCTGCATTGTGGACTGATTAGACTATTCACAGGTAGAGAGAACTGATTAGCTGATGAACATGGATTGATGCTGGAAGCATTTGCTAATTCGTCAATGCTGCCTCCGCAGACAAACAAAGAAGAAAATCAGGAACCGGGATAGCAGCAACAGGGCTTCAAGATGGTGCCTTTACCAGGCATTGACAGGAATGCATTTATTCAACTGCCGATGATGAGCAATATATCATCCAAAAAGGAGGCTTGTGCATTATTTTTTGTATAATTACACACATCGGTTTTTGCTGCAATCATAAGATATCTAGGTTGAGACTAGAAGCATTCAAAAAGGAAAATCAGGGTCTATTAAACATAGATAATCAAATTCCAAGTGCATAACGATTCTGATTGAAGAATTCCTGAATCTCCTTCCCGAAATGAGATTCAAAGCATCATTCATAAAAGACATGCCTTGAGACCTTGAGCGAGGCAATACCTGGTTTCAGATTATCTCAAGCAATTCCGATGATTGAGGAAAGAATTGACATCAAGATGCTAAAGGAAACCACAAGTATATTAGCTTTAGTCCCCCATTATCATTGTTTAGCTACTAATATATATGTTGTTGAAATTTCACAAGGGGTCAGAAAGATGCTCAGAAGAAACAAGGCTTGGCTAAGGGCCAGGTCAAAGGATGATACCATGGTCTGATTTTTCTCATTTCTCAACATGTTTGAAAATTCTGAATGCATGTGTAGAGCTGTCTGAAGAATAGACAAATATATAAGACAGATGTGCAAATACTATTATGAGATTCTGTGCAAACCGAATTAATTGTGGTTGAGTTTACCCTTAAAAAAGAGTTTATTTCTAAGTACAAATAATGGGTCAGACTGAATTAATACTAATGTAATAATAATTAGGGGAATATATTCAGTATCTGGACAAATATTATCTTGATTAGGGAGCATATTGGTACATTTCTTATGTATGAATTAAGGAGATGAGACGAGACAAGAAATTAACTGAAAACAACGGCAGAAGTTCTTTATGTTTAGTGGGAATTTGATGGTGAAAAAGAAATCAAAGGACCACAGGAACATGGAATTGATTCCGTTCCTTCACAGACATCATGGTTTATAAGTTCGAATTTTCATTATTTGATGCTATTCTTCGAAGATCTTGTGGACATTTCCTCGACCGCGTACTCGAACTTTCCCTACTATATTGCCTATATGTTAAGTGCTAGAATTTGGTAATAATCAAAGAACCTACTTTTTTGCTTATATATGTTTTGTTGTACTCAAGTGTTTGGTACCTGAAAAGAAAGATCATTTATGTGGGAGCACAGAATAATCTTCCCATAAAATACCATAAAAAAAATATTAACTGTTCATAGTTATTTTTAAGCAGTTATAACTCATGATTAATCTCATGATTCATCATGACTTTATACCTTTAATGAAATTTACCAATCATATTGATGAAATGAATTGAGAGAATATATCACGTTATAAAATTTTTAATGTCAAGATACCTGCATTTTAATAGAAATTAGATATTCCTTCACTATTCTATTCTACTAATGAAGAAAGATACAAAAAAAATTTGGAATATTTGTCAATGAACTTCTTCTTTGATCTAACCACAGTTAAATTGCATGAGTTTAGTGCAAAAACCATGTTTCACATATCATTTGCAAGTTTCTTCCATTTGAGTCTAAGGCATTTGCAAGATAATGAGATTATTTTCATATAGAATAATTGTGTTTTTCTTTAGGTTTGTATATTATTGAATTATTATCACTAATAAAATTTATTAAAATGGTAAAGTGTGTCACTAATAACCTAAAAATGGAGCTATAAAAATATAAAATGTTATGATCAATTTAAGCTTCATCATCGGAGATTAAAAATTATTTAAATTTTAAGTGATAGACAAAACTTCTTTATCAAATAAAAAAATCTCTACGTCTCTAATTATAAATCATTTAAGTTTTTTTTATCCCTATTTAAAAGTTATTATTCATATTTTAATAAATATTCTATTCATTTTTTTTTTAACATCGCTTGTTCTGTTTTATTCTTCTCTAATAATTACATTTTGAAAGGAAAAAAATGATTTATAAATAGAAATAAAAGCGGTCAAATTTTCCTTAATTTAAGGAAGAAAACACTGTAATGGCAGCATTCTTAACATCATTCGTAGAAATCACGTAAAGCTTTTCTTTTCATCACCGACGCGCGCTCTGTCCTTCTCAAAGTGTGGAGA
>JAWZTD010000048.1:6237462-6247520 GCA_035221335.1 Echites panduratus
TAGATAGAACCTGTCACGAAGACTCTTCAGATGGAATCTAAAGATAACTTCTTGATCTTGATTTGAAGAAATAAGAGAATTGTTCGTGTCTGTGTTTTGCGTCTGCTATGAGTATATTTCCTCTGTTCTCTCGACTCTCTCTCCTCACGAATTGAAGATGATGACCGACACCAAAATGAAAAGCAAGCCAATTTTTTTTTTAAATTAATAAGTGGTGGCCCCCACATAGTGGTGACCGACCCAACATGTCAACATAGAAATGCTCTTATAATATGTCAATATTCCGCCACCTCCGTCTGTCTGTTCTTCTACTCTTAATTCATCAGCATCCATTGGAACAATAAGCATTCGTTTAGTTGCTTCGGTGGCATTCTTTCTTAATACGTTCACATGATTAATAACTTCAACAAGCAATGCCGCTTTACCCATCTGCTAAGGAAAACTTCAGGTTAACAAGTCAAAGCAGCAGCATCAGGTTTTAGTTTCCATTCAAGGATGAATGAACTAACACTAGAAGAATATCATAGGAAATTTTCTAACTCAAAAACCAAAGAGAAGAGAGATATGTCTGCAATACCGAACGAACAATATATCCTACTTAATTAAGTTCTCGTTTCTTCATGACATATGAACTATAACTCAGAAATTACAAGGATAATTATGGATATCTCACCTTTGAGCTGAAGCTCTTTTCTGTGGTTTACCACTATGGCTATATGGGCTAATGTACTACTCTTTCTGGGGTCAGTTAGCTAACATTATGGCATGAGTATCTTACCTTTCAACAAAAAAAAAAAAAAAAAAAAGAGTTTATTTTCAAGAACTGCAGTTTAGTGTAATTCAATAATGGTTGGGGCATTTCTAATCCAGCTAGTAATAAGTTTGAAAAACAATGCCAGGTTTTAGAAACCAGGTGCTGATTAGTTTGAGGGCATAATATTTTTTTCCCTTTCAAATATTTCAAGCATAATGATGTAATTAAGCAGCCAGAACATGCAAGATGATCACAGGCCTTTGTTTGGTAATTGCAGCTTTAGTTGACCCGTAATGATAAATCTAACCTGCAGTTTACACATATAGCATACTTGATTACAGTATAAGTGAGCAAAAAATAATGGAAATGAAGTTGACTGACTCCTGTGCTGTTGCAAAAAATTAATTTTAAAAATATTCATGTTCAAAGAAGTACTGCCGTTTTGGTTTGTTTTACGGCTCTCAACTTGCCAATTTGATTCATTCATTTGGCAATGTTGACTTGTGTTTTAGTTACAAGTTTTGCATCGAAAGAGGTTCTCTGTATCTCATTATAAAAAAAGAAATATCTTTTTTTATTTATGAAAACATATAAATGGTGATATAAATTTCTTTTTCCTTATAGTTCGTCCAAGTCCCATAACAGGAATCAAATATCCCTTCTAATTGCCCATAGCAGGCTAATATAGCAAGATTTGAGGACTCATAACTAGAGCATTAATAGGGCTTAATTTATAGTAATTAATATCATATATTTGAAGGGTAAGATTGAAATACAGCAATCTTTTTGGCCCGACCCTTTAGTGCAGAGGATTTAGGTGGAGTTGGGCCGGACTGATCCATGGGCAAAAGTTTCTTTTTTAATATATAGTATATTAATATTGTTTTTATTTCAATTAATTGAAATTGTTAATTTATATATATATATATATATATATATAAAAGAGGAGTGCTAGTGAGTGCGGCGGCACTTGCTAGACGTTACAATTACTAGGATCAGATTTAAAAATGAAATTGCCCAAACGACATCGTTTGATATTAGGTTAGATTCTCATATCAAACGATGTCGTTTGGACAGTCTCATTTTCAAACCTCATTCTGTTAAGTGTAACATCTCACACTCAGTCACATTCACTAGCACTCCTCACATATATAAATGAATTACTTTTATTGATAATTTATTTCTTTGAATATACATTTAGAATTGCTAATTTAGTTTTACTGTTTAAAATATAATTTGTCTATTGTTAGTTTTTTATGGTTGACTTTCACCTTGGTTCAAAAAAATGTAAATTAGTTCTCTTTTATCTATTAAGAAATTGTATTAAAAATAACTTATTTCTTTATTTTACAATTTATTATAATTTTGGTTCATAGAGTGGTTTGGCCTGACCCAACCTTTTAACTATTATAGAACTAGGCTAGACTAAACTTTTAATGACCCTTTTAGACATTGAAACTAATTCAACACGTCCTTTTAAAAACTTTAGTATTAAAATTATGTCAAACTGATCATATTGACAACTCTATTCAAAAATTAGAATTGAACTTAACATTGGAATGCACATCATAAAGAGTGCACCTCACCTCAGTAGATACCTCATATATGTGTATCCGCGATTAACGTGATCATTACACAAACAACCTCACATGAATTATACACCTTAGTGTCAATCGTTTTATTAATGTTGCGTTAATGTTAGTGCATGGAACAAAAGTTGTGGTTGGTATACATATCATGCAAGAACTGAATCAGTTCCAAGTGCCCAGTTCCTCCATTAAATGAGAACTATAGCAAAAGTCTACCCTTATCCCATTGCTTTGGTAAATAAATAAAATATATAACTGCTGCTCTGGAACAAAATTAAAACTGCCATAACACACTCTATCAGAGCATTCAGAATGACATTGATACATGATTGGTGAAGAAACCAAGACTAGCCCTTTCTTTATGAATGGATTTTGTGTTTAGGGCCGGCCGTTACCATAGAGATTTTTGCAAAAAAAAAAGTGGCCGTTATTTGAACACAATAGTTTGAAACTGTCAATTAACTTCGAGTATTAGACTATTTCTTGCAATATTCATGTGTTTTCAAAGCTAAATGCTAAAACAGTCCATTTCAAAACCATCCCCACCAAGTTGAGAGTCCACATGATTGTCACCATCCTTTGGTTGACCTCAGTTTTATGTAAGATCACAAAGTTCTTGCATTGCTTTGCATGCAAACAGAACATCGTCACTTCTGTGGAAAAAATCTATAAAAGAGGGCTAAGTTTGGTGAGTTAGCTCATCTACTTCTTTCTCTGATCATGAGTTTTCTCATGGAAATATCAGTGCAAACACCAAACACAGATCATATGCAAAGTCAATTTACTATTAGAACAGAAGATCTTTGTTATAAACTGCCTACAAAGAAGTATGGTTTGCTGAATTGGCGTGGTTGGTGGGGGAAAGCCATGGATGATGCCAACAAGTATGTTTTGAAAAATGTCAATTGTGAAGCCAAACCAGGGGAGATAACAGCAATTGCTGGTTCAAGTGGAGCAGGAAAGACCACATTGCTGGAAATTCTTGCTGGAGAGATTGTCCCATGTAGAGTTCTTGGTCATATTCTTGTCAATGACCAGCCGCTGCATGCCGATTATTTCAGGAAGGTGGCAGGATATGTGACACAAGATGAAGCTCTGTTCCCACTTCTTACTGTTGAAGAAACACTCATGTACAGTGCAAGGCTCAGGCTGCCCTGGGGGAAAGAGGAGGCTTCATCGAGAGTTGGGAAGCTGTTGAAGGAGCTCGGGCTGGACCACATTGCCAGTGTAAGAATTGGCAATGAATCAAACCGGGGAATTTCAGGTGGTGAGAAGCGGAGGGTAGCCATTGGGGTAGAGCTAGTGCATGATCCTGCTGTTCTTTTGATTGATGAACCAACATCAGGACTTGACTCAGCCTCAGCTCTCCATGTGATGTTGCTGCTGAAATCCATGGCCAAGAACCAAGGTAAAACAATCTTGATAAGCATCCACCAACCTGGTTATCGAATTCTTGAGTTGATTGACAAAGTGGTTCTATTATCCAATGGTTTTGTTCTTCATAATGGACCTCTGCATTTCCTTGAGGAGAGGCTTAAGTTCTCTGGCCATTATATTCCTCAGCATGTGAACGTGCTTGAATTCGCTATCGATGTTTCTGAATCCCTGCATCAAGAAGAAAATGACAACAAAAACTGTGAAGCGAAAGAAGGTAATAACCATGTCACAAAAGCTTCCATTTTTGCTAACCTTGAAGAGGAGAGCCCCCCCTACTCCAATTCTCCATTTAAGGAAGTATTTGTACTGGCTGAAAGGTTCTCCAGAAACATTTTCAGAACCAAACAACTTTTCGCCACAAGGACAATTCAATCTTTTCTTGTAGGAATTCTTCTGGGGACCATATTCACCAATGCATATAACAATGCCAAGAGATCAGCATTGCAATCTGAAATAGGATTCTTCGCATTCAGCCTGACCTTCTTGTTGTCATCTACAACAGAAGCTCTACCAATTTTCTTGCAAGAAAAACAAATTTTAATGCGAGAAACTTCAAGAGGAGCCTATAGAATGTCTTCTTATATCATTGCAAACACCGTTGTGTTCCTTCCCTTCCTTTTGATAGTGTCTATTCTCTTCGCAACCCCAGTTTACTGGCTAGTTGGATTGAATAGAGAAATCGATGGTTTTCTCTATTTCTCTCTGGTAACTTGGATGGTTATGTCCATGTCAAATTCTTTCGTAGCATGCTTTAGTGCATTGTTTCCAGATTACATCACAGGAATGCCTATGATTGCTGCAGGTATGGGAGCATTCTTCCTTTTCTCCGGATACTTCATAGGTAAGGAAGACACACCCAAGTACTGGATTTTTGTTCACTACTTGAGTTTGTTCAAGTATCCCTTCGAAAGCTTTCTGATAAATGAGTTTGGAGGAGAAAAGGGCAGATCAAAATGTGTAGAAACTGTTGGTGGGGTTTGCTTGCTAAAGGCTGATGGGTTTCTAGAGAAGCTAAATATAAATGAATCACAGAAATGGAATAATTTAGTTATAATGCTGATTTTCATTGTAGGATACAGATTTGCCTGCTTTCTGATTCTTTGGTACAAGTCTTACAGGAGTAGATGTTAGTAGATACTTGTAGGAAATTTAGTTGCAAAATTTATGACAATTTCTTGTATTATTCTGTTGAAATTACTTCCAATATCTTTCTTAAAGTCAACTGCATATCCATACTATTCATGACAAATTCAAGACCTTTGTTGATTCACAAGGGATTCATATAGTAATGTTCCTGCTTTCTGGTGCTCATCTAATCCAAATACTTCAAGTAAAAGACCATGATACTTTCAAGAAAATTTGGTACTTTTCAGATTGCACTGTAGAGCTTTCCTCCTTCAGTTCAGTATGTGAGCTATTTAGAATGGTACATGAAATACCATAAGGCAACTTGACTACCAAGATCTCATCCTTGAATCTGATTTCCACCTCTTGTTCAATGTCTTGGAGCTAGGAATTAGGATCTGGAAAATATGACTTTGAGCGAACCTAACTAGACATCATCTAACAAGTAGAGCAGAACCTTTCTGCATAATTACAAATCTATGATTCGTCATTTTGTAACACCAGGTCAGAGATTATCAATGTCTCAATAGCAGTACTTTTCTGGTAAGAGAGAACGGTAACCATGATTATATAAAGTCTTATAAATATCTAACTCCGTACTCAGTCTCCTGCAAAATCATGAGATTCAGTTCGGCGTTTAAACATGACATAAACTAAAGCATGGCATATTATAATAACATTAACATACCCGCAGTAGTAGAGACAAGAAACAGAATAATAACATAAAGCCCCATAATTCCATTTAGGCTCTTGAACTTAATTTGACAAAAAATATATTTTTCCAAAAAAGATTCATATTTTTCTGCAACAAATAGAGTTAGTTCTACACCAGCACGAAAAAAAAATTCATAAGTTAAATTTTTACTCCACGAAAATAATCCCATCGGGTATTGTAACTTCAGACATCTGAATTTAAACCTCTACGCAGCACAAGGGATCATAGCTCTTTCTCCTAAAGCTTCAATTTAAACTATTGACAGGAATCAGTGACTCTGTCTTCCTTAACAGTACATGTAGGAGACAGTACAAGGATATTAGGCATCCCCTTTTAAACTATTGCAAATTATGTCATACAATAAAGCTTTTGCATAACAGTATCCATTTGACTTGCTACATTAAAAATTAATACATGAGGAGACCAGTATGTTGAGAAAAAATGAATTATTACAAATGTCTAATCAGCATGCAAATAGCAACAAAAACCTTATGAGGAGACTGGTTCGCCCTGACCTAGATATGTAGAAATAAGCACTGATACATGCATGCTGCAGAAAATATAAAACAATTGCAAGCTGTCAAAATCCACCAATATTAAATGATCCATGTATCAGTGACTTAACATTGATTATGCAAATAGTAGGTATTAGGTATTGAATATTGTAGAAGGTCAACAAGTTGGCCTCAAACAGAAGATTATAATAATTTACAGAAATCTTCTGGTGGGCTTGTAATGACCCTGTGAGCCAATTTCTATATATAATTAACCAAATTCATCCCTGAATATACTCGAAATGCCAAAAAGTGAGATGCCTTTTCAATAGACATTGACTGATCTTCCAATATTCCAAATTTAATTTCTGTGGAGTTTTAACAAAACATATGAAAGGGTCATAATCTGGTTACGTGAAGACCATATGCTATAAGATCAGAGCTACTTCAATTAGGAAGAATCACCTTTAAGGTCTGAAAATTAATAGCATCTCACAAGGTTATGTAGCATTTATATTTTACAGCACCTTAACACATTAAAGAGTTTCAAAATTCTGAGTTGTTTTGTTTCCTTGTTGGAAAACCCTGCAAAGGATGGAACCGTAGTAGATAATTCCTAATGGTTTGGCACCTTATAAAGCAGTACAATGTCATTGTCAGTAGAGAAACCAGCACTGAAACAAATACCTTTTATTATTCATAGTTATATTGAAACAATAAAACAGACTCATACATGTACAAAAGATGGCATATGGCATGGCATATACATCTCTTTCTGTTCACAAACAGAAGATATATATGCTAAGACATATGTCATCTATCCCTGTATCACTATGTCTTACATCTGAAGTAATTTGGAAAACGGAAGCTTAAGGAAATACAAATGACATAGAATCACATAGTAAACGCCACCTGTTTACCAGAGATTGCCAACTGATGATGAGTTGGCACCACTGAAAAGAGAAACTCTGCGTCTTTTGCTTGAGAGTGCATTTCTTGATGAGAACTCTTCCGATGCATAAAATTTATCCAGTACTGACGTCAGAGCCTGACGAACTGAACTAGCAAGAAGCTGACCTCCTTCACCATCTTCAATTTTTCCCTCCTCACATCCAGTTATCACAAAAACATTGACCATCCTGTTCCCAAAGGTTGCAATTTCTGCCCTCAGTGTTTTTAGAGGAAGAGTTTCTAGGGCTTGTCTCAAATCGTTAAGAAGCTCATGCTTGTAATCACAACATAGAAATGCCCTAATAATATGTGAAGATTCCCCAGCTCCACCTGTTTGTTGTTCAACTCTTACTTCATCAACATCCATTGGCACAAGCATTCCTTTAGTAGCTTCAGTGGCATTCTTTCTTAATTCTTTCACATGATTAATAACTTCAGCAAGTAATGCTGCTTTGTCCATCTGCTAAGAAAAACTTTAGGTTAGTTTTTAATGAAGAGATAAAGAACATTTCCTATGATCAGATTTAATAAGTTGGAGCAGCACCATGTTTTAGTTTCCATTCGGTGATGAACAAACGTGAAAAGAATATCACATCAATGATTTGCAACATGTGAAATTGTAGAATCCAATATGGGACATAGGAAGTACTTTCTAACTCAAAAACCAAAGAGAAGAGAGAATGTCTTCAATGTCTTCAGTAATCTTATAGCTTAAAAATATGCACGGCTGGAAAGGTGGAGGCTTATCATTTTTTTGCAGATCTTAAAACATGTTTTGTTCATTTGAATTTGAGTAAGTCAAAAAGTCAACTTATACTTTGTCCTTATACAATCTACTTCTTCCCTTTTGTAGAAAGAGATGGATGTAGTCTGAAGAATACAAAAGCAGGAGCAAAAATGGTTGTCTCGACTCCATCCCCAGAATAATAAAGGTACACAAACTCTCAAACATATTGCTCTAAAACAATCGGTCGCTATAAAAAATAACTCCCGCTTTCAAGGTTATGGAAAATGATTTAAGTTTGAACTTAAGATCTAGGAAGATATATCCATGACTACCCCTTCTTTCAAGGTGGGAGAGACATGCACTTGGTCCCTCTTCATACCATGCAGTGTGAGGAACCACTATTCCCTGGGCTATAATACAATCCCACCATCCCAAATTAACTATCCCAAGTGCAACTTGAAAGCAAATAAGCTTCTGTAAAGATCTTCATGAACAATCCTCATTAGCAACCACTATGAAGAATGGAAAAGATTCCGATAAGGTAATTGACTTATCCTCCATTGGAACATTCAAATGAACGAAAAAAGGCAGAAAAGGTTTGAAATGAATAAGCATATTAAAACAGTTCCCGAAAAATATTTACAGGAAAGAAGTATCCTCACCTTACTCGTCCCTGGGATAAGGCTTCTAAGGGTAGTCAAATGGCCATTAATTCTCTCTCTTCGTCGCCTCTCTGCTTCACTATGGTTCCTCAAAGCAATCAAGGCCTTCTCTGCATTTACCCCCTTCTGTCCTGGCCTTACTAAAGCCCTCACAAGCTCCCCCCTTTCACTATCCAAAACTAATGACGAAGAAGAAGACGACCCATTTTTCACCATCCCCTGAAACCCATAACTCCCAGAAAACCCACTGAAAGAATTCAAAAACTCCATCCTTTTCCACTCAAGATTCCTGAAAGATTTACAGTACTAACACAAAAAAGAAAAAGAAAAAAAGTTAACTTCTTGGAAAGCGATATTGCCAATTCTCGTCAGAAGATGATGAAACCAGGTGGGAGGCTGGTTGGGGATGACCAAAGAGATAACATTGGATGAGTAAATTTGAGAATTCTTAAAGTGGGTGTGGGTTCTTCCGCTTCTTCTAGCAAGTTCCATAACTGAAAAGCGTTCATAAACTTCAACAATAGTGAAGTACTATGTGAACATGGAAAAATATCAGCACATTTTTCTTCCTAGTTCTGTGACATTTTTGCAGATTCTGAACCAAAAAACAGTATTGAGAAGCTAAGAGAATGTTCAGTTAGCACTTCATAGGATTGAAGAAGACATGAGGAAAAGGCAGAGTAAATAGCTATTTCGCTTTGAGTTCCGTGACAGACAGTCTCAGACTATCGGTCGCACTGGAGCTGGGTGCGCCTCCGTATTCCCACTTCCACACCTATTTAAACCCTAAAGCCTACCGCTTTTCGAGCCATTTAGGGGCTTTATAAAATAAAATAAATAAATAAATCATTGTCATTGACCGTTTTTAGGGGTTTTATATTTTTTTTTCATTACCAATTTACCATCACCACAGTGACAAGGATCCAGAAATATTTTGTCATTGGAAAAAAATATAATTATATTTCTGGTCATTTAAAATATTCTTTATCTTTTTATTTATAAGTCTAGTTATATTTATTTACTATTATTAAATGTTAAAGATTATTAAATATATGACTGATGAGATTTAAAAAAATTAATAAATATGTATTAAAATTTTAGAGGACTTACATTAAATAATAAAAAATAATAACTAACTACTTATAATTAGATATGATAGAAATATTAAATTTGCAGGACAAAAAAATTTATAGTATTTACACTTAAAGAAAGAAAAAACAAAAGAAAATGAAGTTTCCCCGAAAATCCCTTCAACTAACCTTGACTTCGCATAAATATTTAGATGAATGAATTTTTCGTGTCTTATATGAAAAAAAGAATAAAAGCATTTGAAATCTAGTAAATAATAAATTATTGATTTAAATTTTAAAGAAAAAAATCAAATCACAACGATGATAAATATATAATAAGAAATACATATGATAAAGTACCACAAATAGTTATGAGTGAAAATTAAACTCAAATTTTATGGTTTAATCAGAAAGGCTAAATTTGAATTAAAAAGAAATAGTATTATTTAATCAAAATTTTTTTATCAAAATTTGATCAAAATCAGATATAATGTTATCAATGTTCTTATAGAAAATTAATTTTAATAAAAATTT
>JAWZTD010000048.1:6281311-6291452 GCA_035221335.1 Echites panduratus
TGACAAGGCATGAAATATGCTTTCACAATTAGGTGTAAGCAAGGATTTTTAGATTGAAGCAATCAATACAATATGTTATTTGGTAAATAGATCTCTATTGGTGGCTATTGGCTGTAAAACTCCTTTTGAAGCTTGGGTTCCTTTGCTGATTACTCAAGTTTTATGATATTTAGGTGTCCTGCTATTGCTCATGTGAGGGATGGTAAGTATGAGTTGAAGGCAAGGAAATGCAAATTTCTAGGCTATGCATATGGAAGGAAAGCTTATAGGCTATAGTGCACTAATCAAAAGTCCCGAAGGATATTTATCAGTAGGGAAGTTACATTTGATGAGACTGCTTCATTGGAAAGACAGAAGAAGAAGCCACTAGAAGAAACAGATCACGGTGTCAGAAACCAAATAGAGCTAGATATTGATGCTCCATTGGCTTAGCCCCGTAACTTTGAAGTAGAGCAGGTGCAAAATCTTGATCCGAATGTTGAAGATTTGCACCTACACAGAAACAACAACAACAACAACAATAACCATGTAGCATTGCAATAGGCAAGGAAAGAAGACGGAACATATCGCCACAGCGGTATGTCATATAGTTGATAGGAATCTTCTTGGATATGCAAATTTAGAAGGATTTGAATTGTCAATTACAGAGACCTTGGATATGCAAGAATCTAATAGCTATAAGAAGACTATGTTTGGTTCAGGTGCAAATCAGTTGGTTGGTGCAATGGGTGAAGAGATGAAGTCTTTTCACAAATAGAGCTATTGTAAATGTTTTGGGTAAGGCAGAGTAACGACTCTCTTGGCGATGAGAGAGAATACAGTCTAATGGAAAGATTGTTGGGTTAGTATATTCATATTAGGAAAACTATGTAATAATTAGATTAGGATTTGTCAAGATCTAGGAGTTTAATTTTTATAAATAGGTGTTATTCAAGATCTTTGACGTAATCTTTCATTCTCCAGTAAAATTCTCTTCCTTGAGGATGTAGCCTTTGGAGTCGAACCTCGTTAAATCTGTTATGTTGTCTCTTTCTCTTATACACTTGATTATTATGATTTTGATTTTCTCGATTCTCTTCAAAACAAGTCATATATCCCAAAGTAAGATTGGTTCTATGAACATACTCCACATTGAATCTAAATTGGTTTTGATCACCATAATTAGGATATTAATGGATGTAAACAAGAAAGAAAGAAAAAAAAAAAAAGTTAAATCACCATGTATGATCCCACTCATTTTGTTCCAAGAAAATTCACTTGTCACAAGAAGTGGTCCTAAATAGATCCCTATCAATGTTTGACGAACATGTAATGACGGTTGCTGCATTAATTGTACGTCTTGAGGTCAATTCTAAAGTCGGGCCGCAATTGAAACAGTGGCGTGCAATGGAGGCACTGGGGGTTTTGAATTCCCATGGATATAGATAGGACTCGTGGCAGTGGTCCATCCCAGAGTCTATTGTGAATCGTACATAAAGTAAAACCCAACATATAAAGAATTATGGTATTTCCAAAAGGCCTTTGAAAGGGAAGTAACAAGGATGGTCATTAACTTTAAATTGGGACATTTTATTCGCATTATTATTGAGATTTTTGTGATTTCTTGCCAAGATTCTAATTATATTAATCACCATCGTCTAATGTTGTCTTTCGAATTCTCTTTATTACATGCATTCTTCGTCATCATATGTCGTAGGTTTTGATATGTCATCATATGACGTTGTTTTGTTTCAATAATGCAAATATTTAGGCATTTGTATTTTTCCTAAGTTCTTGATTGATATGGGTGGTTACTTTATTAAATCTCAATTATAAGTCATTTAATCATATTAAGATAAAATATTTTTTTTTTCCTTTCAAAATATATCTATTAGAGAAAAACATTAAGAATATTGAAAAAGAGAAGAAAAAAAATTTATAGCTAGAGAGTGGATAATATTGGGAAAAAATGAATAAAAATATCCATTAAACTATCGATAATAACTTTTAATAAAGATGAAAAATAAAATTAAATGACTTATAATTAAAAAGAAAGAGTGTAATAAATTAATTTATATTGTATTTACAGAGTTTCAAGTTGACCTCGAATTTAAAACTTATATACACCTGTTAGATAATTATAAATAAGAGTTCAACATGAATTCTTGAGACATATATATCTCATAAGTTCCTGCAAATCTCAGTAGATAACCAAAATGATACAATAGAACTCAAAATAATATATAACATAATATTCCTACACATCTCAAGAAAGGATTAAATAAAGACATCAAGTACTGAGACCTGACATATGGCATTATTATCAACCGTTAATATCTAAAATGGATCGGAAAAAAAAAAAGATTTTGTATGTACATAAATGAGTAAATCGTCAATTTAATTCTTATTTTTTTATACTTTCGTTATGTAAGTCTTTTTTTATTTTTTTTAGATTTTTAAGTCTCTTAACTTTTTTTTTTATTTAAACGAACTAAATCTCTAACCTTTTATTATCTCATTTAAAATCTTTAATCAATTTTTCTTTGAAAAAATATTTCCCGAATCTTTTTACAGGTGTCCAACAAAATCCTTCTTACTTGAAAAAAAAAAATTTTCATTCAAAATGATTCATCGGGCATTCCTTTTGTTAAATATACTGAGTGTACAGACCTCATTTCACTATTCCTTAATTTCTTTAAAACTTAATAAAATAAAATAAAATAATTTCCAAAGATGAAAAGCAAGTAGCAATTTGAGGAAACCTTGGATTGCAAAGTAGCAATCAATTTGTGGGTTGAGTGCCAAATTGAAGAGTAAGAATGCAACACTTATGGCACATTAAGAAGATGATAATGGTACTTCTCAATCTGGTGCAAGAGGGTATGTGAATACTAAGACACAACTTGGTATGGTGGGCAAGCACCAGTGATTCAGACATCATAGACAAATCTAAATTCGGCTAGAGATTTGGTTTCTTGTCGTTACTCATATTTGTAGTCCTCCCCTGAGAATATAAATCCATGGTATTATCTTTCTACCCATTTTATCAAATGAATTTTTGAATTCGATGAAAAATATGATTTTCCAAATGAGCAAGAGGGGTGCAAAAATTGAATCAAAACCCTAAGTCGAAAACTCAATTTCGCTAATTTGGGGCATTTGAATTTTTAAGGATTTTTCTTTATCACTACTTTATTTTTATTTTTATCCTTAAAAAATATGATTTTTATTTTTCTTTATCACTAAATAATAGGTTAGGGATTTAGTTGGTTTAAATAAAAAAGATAAGAGAGTTAAAAGCCTAAAAAAAAAGGAATGGTATTTTACATAGTGAAAATATAAAAAAAGAGGGATTAAAATGGTGGTTTAGTCGTACCAATTAATTCTTGTAAAATGACTATTTTTAGTCAAATCCAAAATGGTCTCCCATCAACAATTTAAGTACAAGTAAATCACTATTTTAGTTCCTTTTCTTTTATATTTTAGTCATATATGCACATTAATTATACGGTTAATAACAAACTGATCAAAACTAATATTAGAGCTTTATCAAGATTAGAATCTGAAATAAGATGTACTTGATATTTCAATTTTATACAATGTTGCTTTACTATTTTAGCAAGCCCAGCTTATAAACGATTCTTTGATTTTTAGTAAAGTCCAAATCCATCAACCATTGGTCATGATGATTGAACTAGCTAATGCAGTTGCTGACTAATTGAAAGCGAATTTAGTAGCTAAACTAAACTGCCACAATCTTTTTTAAATACCACTTAAAATAATGATTAGAATAACTAAATGTTTTAGAACTTAACTTTGATAGTTTTACGCTTTGGTCTTTTAACTTTTTTTTTCCTATGCTGATATTCAAATAATTAAATCATTATTAGATAATTTGGTCCTTATAGTCGTATTATTGAAAAAAATCACTTGATAAGTTCAGTTCTAACCAAATCAAAGTTGGCAAATTTAGTGCTATACTATTCAAATGGTTAAAAATGAGTATTAAGTGAAATCTTGTTGAGCCAAATGTCAATTTTTCAACAAGAAATGAAATTTAGGTGAGTCAAAAATCTAAATTTAGCTCAAGAATATTTCAAATAATTCTGTTTCTAATTGTTTGAATAGTATAGTATTGAATTTGCCCTTGTTAATTTGGTCAAGTGATCATTGATTTAATCGTTTTTAAGAATATGATTAGAAAAATCAAGTTATCTAGAAGATGGATTCCAGTTTGAAGATACAACTAAAATCGCGAGATCTTGAATAGAGTAAGAGGGCGAGACCAGAAGGAGAGAAAAATTCAAGAGGTCAACAAAGATAATAGTGAGAGATTACAAACGGACTTATCTCTTTCACCCTAAGAGAGAACTGGCTCTGGAAAGGAGAAGGTCTTGAGGTAGATCAAGGTCTCCAAGGAAAGACTCTGTCACCAAGTCTCCCTTTGCAAAATGGATAAGGGATGCTCCACCCAATCTTGATTTCAAGCTTCCTACACTCCCTTTACGTATAGGAAAAAGGAGAGCCCAAGATCACCTATTTCATTGCAAGCATGAGATAGGAGTCATAACTATTGAAGAGGTTGTGAAGTGCAAGGCATTTGAGAGCACTTTGGGAATAAGGATACGACTTGGTTCACCAACCTAAAACCAAGTTCAATCAGCAGTTGAGTAGCTCTTGATAAAGAATTCCTTGCAAGATTTGGTATAGTTAATGCCTTAGCCAAAAATCAAGGAGAATTGTTCAAAGTTAGACAAAGTCATGGAGAGAGCTTGGAAAGCTACGTTGACAAGTTCAAGAAAGTATACAACCACATAGATAAGTTGAGCATGGAAGTGATCCTACACTCATTCATTCACAGAACAATATCAGCGCATCTCAAGACGGAGTTCCATATAAGACCAGGTAAGTCTGTAGTAGAAATGTTTGAGATGGCCAAGAAGCTCGTTGACCTGCTATAGGGAGGAGCTTGCCACCTTGTAGAAAAGAAGCTGGACCTAACTTTCACCTAGAGAATAAAGACGGAAAAACCCCCTCTCTTTTGATTCAAGCACATAGTGATATCTAGGGCTACCATGTATATGCTCCTCGGGTATGCCAAATTTTTTTGTACATTTGATCTATATATACATATTTAAATAATGAAAAAAAAAGATGCAAAAATAATACAAGAAAAAATAAGACATTCACTCCATTGAACACACCCAAAACTGATTTGATCTCGATTTTGAAAGAACAATATGACGTATATGACTCTAAGCCATTAAATCTTGATATTGTGCATATCAACGGGATCATGGACACACCATCGAGCATTGCCTATAGCCAAAAAGGGCTATTGAGAGGTTTTTGTGAAGTAGGCATTTACAAGAATACAAGACCAATGCACCAAGAGCAAACAACTATGCTTGCCAACAAAGGGCATTTGGGTGTTCGATAAGATCACAACAACCACCCAACTTTGCTGATACACAGTTGGCATCTTTCGCAAAGAGTGCAAGGATAGTACACTCATTTAGGACCACTAGAGAAATAAAGGATATGAACCCACACATACGCCTATTAAAAAAGGTTTTCATGTAGGATATAAAGTATGTGATTTTTAGTCACTCAAGCTATCTTCTTCCTTAAAATAAATTTCTCTCTACAAACCCTCTTTGAAACATTCTCTAATCTGATCGTCGGAATATATTTCGGGAGATACTCTCCACCTTTATTCTTTGTAGAATAGAATCAAGCTTCAAAGAACCACTTGAGTCCAGCCCAAAATACTCTATACTTTTCTTGCATCATCAATGACCTTACTAAAACCGCCGGGAATGAAATGCTATTTCTCGTACAGTGAAAGGCTCCATTTTGTATGAACCTGAATTCATGTAAAAGTAATATATATAATCCAATCTCTAATAACAGTAATTCTAACTCATAGGAATTATATTCTACAGAAATTCCTTTATGACTCCTATGACATATAGTTAAAGTATGGATGTGTCTTATTTGGATTTTACTCGGGTCATAATCCACCCAAGTACTAATGACTAGGAAATTCATCTCATATATACATATATATATATATATATATCAATTTTATTTCTTATTAATTCCATTACAGAAAAAACAGATTAGAATATACAGATATAATATATATTTATATAAGTCAATAATTGATGACTTATATGATAACATATTTTTGGCAAATAGTTGTTGTGCGAGATAAAGGGAGACAATAACTATACTTTACACATGTCGCAGGCATGGGACCAACCGAAGACTACAAAACTGTAGAATTAATTCGTTGAGCCCTTTTGCCGAAACATGAAGGAATTTCAACAAAATAATATTCAGAGTGCCGAAGAGCCATTCAAAGACTTGAAAGCAATTGCTTTCAAAAAAAAAAAAAAAAATTGAATGGCAAGAAATTAATGTTAGGAACATGCCAAAGTTGGATACATTAATTTAGTAGAAAATTGTAGTTTTCGATCTTGTGTGAAAATCTACAAGTTGTTAGGATCGGAACAGGATATGTTAATATTGTAGCCTTTAAGGATAGCAGACATTCTCTATATTAATGATCATGAAAATAATAAAATTTTTGTATAATCTTTCAATTTTTTTTTATAAATATCAATTTTTTCAAATTAATAACTCTTTTATCTCAAAATTTATTTCTAAAAAAAATAAAAGAATTTCATTACTAAAATAATCCCATTCTAAATGTCATTTTTGGAGTATATACCATGGAAAAATAAGGGAATATAAATTAGTAAGAAAACAAATAAAACAACCTCTAATCTAAATATTTCAAACAACCAACGTAGGGTCTCATGCCATAATTGTGACTGACACTTGACATGATCCCTCATTTCGGCAGCTCCGTGTCCATCCGTTTCCAAAAATCAAGTTCCACCTCACAATTTTTTCATTTCATTAAAAGGTTTTTTTTTTCAATCTTAAATAAGTGGCCATTATCTGTATTGTTATTGTCTTGTGCCTCCTTTCCTTAATTCACTCAAAAATGGACTATAAAAGTCATTCCATGAGACCTCAGTTTTTTCTCCAAGACTAAAGAAATATGCAATTATTTTAAACACTCAAAGAAAAAAAGTTGCGTGGATTTTATCATTCTTTCAATTTCTTGGCGAACAATGGACACTGCTGTTCCTCCTCCTCCACCGCCTCCTCCTCCTCTGCATTCATCATCCAAAGTCGAAAGGAAAATTATAGAGAAGATCAGAAGGAGTCATATGAGAGGCCTATACTCCAGTCTCTACTCTCTCCTCCCAAGTTATAAATCCGAAGTATGTACTATTTATCCCCTTTGAGTTGTAGCATCCACTTACATTTATATAGAATTAACTATATATAGATATTTAAGAATAAATTTTATTAATGCACTCTATAACACTCCTCTCAAAATATATATATACATATATAGAAAGAGAAGAATATTATATATAATGGACAACGAAATTCAAATGATGATGAACTCTTTGTGTGTAATTAAATGAAGTTGATTATGTAAATTACATATAAGAAAACCCGTCATAAGTATTTTTGTATATTATATAATATATATTTATATCATAGAATTGAAATATATTAACATGCGGGTTATGTGATGCAGGGAAGTTTGCCCTTGCCTGAAAAAATAGATGAGGCAGTGAAGTACATTAAGAGCTTGCAGATCAGACTGGAGACAAGCAAGCAGAAGAAAGAGAACCTGTTGAAAAGTCAAAAAAGAAAACTTCCTTCTGTTGCAAGTGAAGAAAAGACGGAAACCAGCAGCTCAAGATTGCCTCATATTGAAATTCATGAAATAGGACCTGCCATGGACGTTATTTTTATGACTGATCTGGATAAACAAGCTACATTTTATGGCATTCTTGCCTTGCTTGATGAAGAAGGTTTTGAAGTTGTAAATGCAAGTTTTTCCAGCTCTGGGAATTCCATGGTCCAAGTAGCTCATGCAAAGGTTGGTACTAAAACATAAATTAAATTGTCCATGTATGAAGACATAAAAGTGATCCATATCAAACTTTACGTGAGATCGAGAGTAATGCAATACTTAGATATATGCTTATTGATTTTTGGTTTCAATTTGTGCACAGGTGGGAAAATCCACGGTCGGCATAAGAGCTACAATGGCTGCAAAAAGGCTCAGAGAACTGATCTACGGACATCCAACAATGGAAGATCAGGAATCAATAAGTCTGGACTTGTGGGACTTTGATATTGAACCTTCGGACATATGGGATTGTGGAATTCTGGACCCAATGCCAATGTTAGGAAGATAGTTTAATAAGATTAAGTCTGTCACACGATATAAAACGTTAGTCGCTTTTTCAGATGTATTAAGAAATAATAAATATATATTTGTTATATTTAAAATAATCTTTATGTCTCATGTTTATAGTTATAATTGCATTTCTTCAAAATAAATGAAAGGAATATTAAATAAAGGGTAAGAGTGAAAAAAACATAATGAATATGTATTGTAAATTGTAAAATGACTTATATTGTAGGAGAAACATAAGAAGATAAAATGGCTTATATTTTGGGACGTAAGAAGTACCTTGATTAGAGTGCAGAAATTTATTTAGATGTTTTTTACTTTTCATCATAATTGATTTTTAAATTGTAGATATAGATCTTTCAAAAGATTAACTCGCACCCTATGCCTACGTACCATGACGAGACTAGTACTATATCAATTCTAACTAAATTTACCACTTAATTATGCCATGGGAGCAATTTTCACCAATAATCTATTGCAAGAGAAATCATGATAAGCTTAGTGTCACGTATGTGTTTTCATGACTTTTTAGAAAAATCCTCTCCAAACACAGTCTTAAAAGAGAGAACAAGCATCACCACAAACATCACCATATTACAATGTAGGATACGAGTAATTGGACGTTCTTTGGTTCTTAACCTCTTCTTTTTGTCATGTTAGTACTTAAATAAGTTAATATTAGACAACTTGATCCTTCTATCATATTCTTAAAAAAAAAATTACCAGAAAGTTTAGTTAACGATTGCTTGACCAAATTAAGATGTTCAAATTTTGTACTACACTATTGAAACAGTTGTAAACAAGTATTAATTGAAATTTTTCTAAGCTAAATTTCAATTTCTGACTCAATAAGAACTGAAATTTAACTTAATAAAAAACATGATTGTAGTATTAAATTTGTCATTGTCAATTCAATTAAGTGGTAGTTAATTTGGTTTTTCACAAGAATACAATATTTTATTTCTAATTTTGATATGAGGCAATAAGACTATAGCTGTCAATCTTTATACTTCACTAATAAAGTAGCATGAATTTAAGATTCTAGCATATAAGATTGAGTAAATTTGAATTAGAATTGAAATTATTTTAGACTTGATGAACTTGCATATAGAATTTAATAATCTTGTTAGCTTTGGTTGGTTTTACTAAATCTATCAAATTAGCATTCTTTCTCTAATTTTGGGGGATTTTGTTTTTTTGGTCCAATCTAGACTTCATGTCTACTTTGTTGGCATACAAATAAAAAATGAATTCAAATTTCCAATTTTATCCATATTTTCTATTCTATCTCAAGAGAATAAGGAACATTTTTGGATTTTATCTCAATTTTCAAATCACTTCTCAATTCTAAATCACAGCACTTTTAATTTATAATTGAATACTATGTAAAAATTAATGTAGAGAGTGGAATTTGAACAGAAATTTTTATTTATTTATTTATTGAAATTGAACCAATTATCATGAATTTAGACATTTGAAGTTTCTATTTTGTTTGTATTAGGAAAAAGGTCAAGATATACATATACATATATATATATATATAGTGGAAATAAAGAGGTACAATTATTTTATTTTGAAAGTTATATTACTTATTTCTTAATTATATATAGTTGACTTTTAACTGTTCTGATGTCAAAATAATGTGGAGAACTTATGACTGCGAACTCAAAAGTCATAGAATTCAGTACAAGTGATTTTATATTGTTGAAGTATATATTATATAATATAATGATGATATTAAATTCAAATAATTGTGATATGTCCTTAACATATTTTACCATTACCACCTTCCAGCTACCAATGTTGATATAATCTATTCACAAGTGACCGCAATCAAGCATGTTTTATTAATTATGTCAAAACTTATTA
>JAWZTD010000048.1:6320517-6333153 GCA_035221335.1 Echites panduratus
AAAAAAATTACCTTAATTTTAACAAAACAGACTTATAAATAATGACTAACAGAGGGACTATTGTTTTGTAAATATAAACAACATGAGAAAGAAAAAATGTGGCTCAATTTTGGATTGGATTATAAATTTTTTTTTTTTTATTTTTGTGTATTCTTTTAACAAAGACAATTCTTAAAAATATATTTTTTTATGACATGAATTTGATCATGCCGATTTTTCATTTTTCTCCCAATTGCACATATGGATTTCACCTTTAATTATAAAGTATATTTTTGTTGGGATACACAATTTAATACTCTCCCTTCCAAAATAAAGATTCTTGTAGAAAGGAAAAAAGTGTCACATAATTTCAGTCATTGTGTTATCCAAGATTCAAACAATTGAGATTCTGTTTCAATAATATTGTTTCTTTACTCCTAAAACAACTTATTTACTTAATAAGCTTAGAGGGTATTATTATATACTATTTCCATCTCATAATATAAGTCGTTATTCTTCATTTTATGTAGATTAATAATTCTAAATACAACTATGTTATATAAAAAATGTCCCTCTTCTCTCTATCTAATAATTAACAATAATTTTCTTTGTTTACAATAAATGAAAGATAATATTAATGGAGTGTAAGAATGAAAAAAAAATTGTTATAATTATGCATTTATAATTGCATAATGACTTATATTTGTTGGTGCCCTAAGACCATTTGATGCTTTACTTAGTTGGCATAACTTTGTATCATGATGCTATTTATATCGTTACATAATTTGCTTTAAAATCTGCATTTTATTTAGTAAATTATGTAATGTCCTTGAATATTTATTTATATTCTACAAACGTCCCTAGTCAAGTGTTTTTAAGATTAGGATATCATTAACATGCTGAGGCTAGTATGTGTTGGTTGATGACTAGTGTCATGGATATGAGATATTAAATCATCACATAAGTACACATAGAGTATAGTGTATTGGATTGACCCACCATGGAATCACTATATGAATCTGTTTTCATTGTGATAATTATGTTTATTCTTTTGACTTGAGATCATTAGAGATTCCTACATGAAAGATTGCACATTGTGATACTGTCAAACTGCACTCTTAACTGTGTGGACAATAAAGACATGTATTGAGTATTTCATAATTTATGTGGTGGAATGTTGAATAATCAAAATATGATTTATCACTTTTATATAACAAAAGAGAGTTGTCTGACAATTTTGGTAGTGTGAGACTATGATTTTTCTGGTATCTATCCTATAAGCCGCCTATATGAATTCAAATGAGAAATCAAGCGAAATTGGTTTTATCTAGCAAGAAGTCTACTAGGATTTTCTTTTTTGATCTTAGCCTTTTTTTTTTCTATCCAGTCAAGAGACTCTGGGAGAGGAAAAAAAAAAGGAAAAGGAATGGTTTTTACAAAGAGAGTTAAGAGAAAAAAAACGTGATACAAAAATACACTATTGAATCTAGCAATTCAATCGTGTCATGTCCCTAATCCTTTTTCGTGTGACAATGCAAGGGCAACCTTTTGTGTGAGCAAATAGAGGTAGTGGTTTGAAGATCCCAATAGGTGATGCAGAATCGTTAGTTTGTCAATCTGTAACTCTAAAATTGAATAGAAGGTAATTTTAGAACCCTCTCTGGGTCTCCCTCCGATCCATACCTGGAGGAGGTCTGTTTGTAGCCTCCTTTCAATAGGTATTAGAGCCAGTTTCGGAGTCCCCAGATGAGCTCCGTGCTGAATATTTTTTTTCTTTCCTATTTGGTTGTATGATGATATCGTTATTTATATGAAATCTTTTTTATATTTATGTATGTTGATACAGAAATTTTGCTAAAATTTATTCTATCTATGTTGACATATAAATTTGAATGATTTTCGATTATTTGTATGTTTATTGGGTTTGACTTAATGTCTGTGTAACTTCATTTAAATCACAAGATTTATTGACAGAATTAGTTGTAATTAGATTATGACTAAATTTCTATTCTATTATTTTTCTGCAGTTCACAATGGTTATGTATTCTGCATTTTGATGTGCCAGAATATTGAAGGTGGAAATTAATGGTGCTACAGTTCTGGAATTAAGATTCTAGAATAGCTTCTGCATCAAAAGTTGATACAATTTCGTTCAATGTTGACAGGTTCATTCCATGGGCAGGACAATGCTCCGCTCGGGGTTCGTGAATCTGTAGAGGCAATGGTCTGAATATCCTTTTTGGTGATTGCAAAATCTTTAGTTCATGAATCTGTAACTTTGAAATTGAACAAAAGATAATTTCAGAACCATCTCAAGATCTCCCTCTAATCGATACCTGAAGGAGGTCTGTTTGTGGCCTCTCTTCAATATTGTGGGACAAGAAAAAAAAAAAACAAATCTACAACGACTTATATTGTGGGATGGAAGGAGTATTATCTTTAAAGTTTTCTTGGTAGGAGCGAAAATAGGTGGTATTGGAGGAGACAAAGTCAATTAAGGGGTAAAACATTGTTTGGTTAAAGGTATACGAGGTGAGAAAGTAAATGAGGACAGGGACCTCCTTTTCCTCTGTGTCAGATTTTTCACTTCTTCATTCTTCACCAAGTATCAAGGTATTCACTACATAATAATTTTTTATTTAAAATTAAATGCAATTTTTAAAGTATATTATTTACTAACTTAATACTATTAACATTATAATTTAGTGTAAAAAAGTATAAAATATTATTTATATAGATATATAAAGAGATCCTCGGGCGAAAAAAAAATACAACAATACTCATTTGTTCAAATGAGTATAAAAATAAATTGATTAAAATTTACTACTCTTCTCTTCCATTTTTCAACACAACTAAATAAGAAAATTTGTTTCTCTTACTTTCTTTTTATCCACACCAAACAAAATTAAAGTAATTACTTCCACCAGGGGAAGTAAATTAACCTCTTCCTCTTCCCTTCCCCATTGCACACCAAACAAAGCTTTAATATGATAGATAAAAGGTAATTTAGTTTACTTGTACTAGGAAAAAAATCTAAAAATTAGCACCTTTAATTAATGTGAAAAACCTATAATTTTGAAATGGAAGGAGTGAAAATTGTTAAAAAACAATTATGAAAACTCACAATAACAATAGGAGGGAAAGAGAAACACGTAAACAACACAATATTTAATGTTAAGCAGACCTACATCTACAATTCTCAAAGAGAATAAAAAGACATGTGTTTTTAAAATTGGATCGAAAATCAAATTGGGTGGACAGGAGGGTTAAAGTTGGACTGCTTGGATCGGGTTTAACCAAGTTTTTTTTTTTTCATTTTGTTAGATTTTTTTTTTTTACTTACAAATAAAATTAAATAGTATAAAAAATTTTATATGAAAGTAAATTCTTATTTTTCAAACAAAATTTATCTTTATTTTGTAAGGAAAACAAATATTATATAATTTAGCATTAACTTTATTATAAAAATAATAAATTTGATGTACGGAATGATGATTATAAATAAATAAAATCTCAAATTCATAAGGTTGAAATAAATTTAGATTGTAAAATAAGATTTTATCATTTCAAAACAAAATGACTTACGAATGAGTCTTTGGTGAGATGGTAAAACACTTTTGTTTTTTAGCAATCGACCCTAACCCCTAGCATCTGCAATTTAATTTTTGAGCAGTGTTGACTCGGTTGGACTAGGCCAGTCTGATCCAATTTTACCTAGTTTGAGTTGGTCAAAAATTATCTTCGATCTAATACAGTTTCAAAATCTAATCAGATCAGAGGCCTATCCGATTCCCAATTTAATCAGTCAGACCAGACGGTTCGGTTTGATTTTTAAAACCATGAAAAAGACGGCCACTATGTAATTTTTACACTAAATATCCATCACTTTTATTCCTAATCTATGTATTGCATTTGACTAAAGTTTTGATTTTCTTCAAGTGAGATCCATTCCTAATTAATGTAGATTTTGAAAAATAAAGAAAAGGAGAATGACGGTATCTAAAATTATGTTCAAATTCAATATTGATATCTATGACTCTTTTTTTACCAATAAAGTGCCCAAACAACATAACGGTCTCCAAGTTAATACTTTCAACTATATTCTGACATATTTCCTGCTAATATAACATGGGTTGGTCACATATATTGTCTTTTAGGGAAAATAACAGATTTGATATCTAAACTATGATTGGTATCCTTTATTTATTTATTTATTTGTCAACTAGGTGAGCAAACAGCTTACAAGCCTCCCAATTAATACTTTTAACTACATATTGATGTAGATCCAGCCAAAACAGTATGTGTTGGTCACTTGACTCATTTTTTTTTTTTTTTTTATGATCAATTTTAGGCAATTAAAATTTCAATAGTTCATAATTGATCAAGTTTCCTGGATTTTGTTTGCCAACTATTAATTTTGGGTATTATGAGTTCTACTTTAATTCTTGGTGATGCTGCTAACTAGTATTTCCATACCCAGACCTGATTAATAAATGTAAGACTAGCACCCTCCTCGATACCTGTTTAGGTTCAAACAATTTAAATCCGGACCCTACCCAACGGGTCTTAAGTCTTGAACCGGGTGTACCAAATAATTGAAAACTTGAAGTAAAATATGCTAAAAAGTAAAATTTCACGTGCGCTAATCAATAAAATTAAAATGACAAGTTATTATTAATTATTAAATAATAACTATAACAAATATTTAAAATTCAATAGTCAATTAAAAAAAAAGTTAAGAATAGAAGGTTTAACTAACCATGTAGTCATCTAAGTTGTCACTTTTTTTTTCCAGTTTGGTCATTTAACTGAAAAACCAATTAAAATTTAACCATTATACTTTACATATTAAGACATTTTAACCCCTCTATGGTTGTTTGATAGAATAATAGTCACAAATATAATCAATCTTCATTAATAATATCATGTGCTTGACATTCACTAAAATTTCCTTATCCGCTAAATTAAATATAAAATTTCATTTCATGTTGTTCAAATTATATATCAATAAAAAAAATTAGACATAAAAAGAAATTAACAAATTGATAAATATTTTCTCAGTCAATATTAAATATTTTGACGACATGTAAAGTCACGTGACATTATAACTAAAGATTGATTACAGTCGTGATTATTATTTTATTGAACTACTGTAGAATGATTAAATTATCCAAAAAGCAAGTACAATGGTTAAGTTGACTAGTTTCATGCTTTAATGGCCAAACTGGAAAAAAAAAATAACAACTTCAATGACCACATTATTAATTAAGCCAAGAATAATATGTAATTAAGTCCGAAACCACAAATCATACCCTAACCAGATTAAACAATACTATTCGAGTATGGGTTGAATTCAGGTCTAAGTATGAAAATAGAAGTATGTAATTAAGTCCGAAACCACAAATCATACCCTAACCAGATTAAACAATACTATTCGAGTATGGGTTGAATTCAGGTCTAAGTATGAAAATAGAAGTATGAGACCTACTATAAATGGGTTCGAATATACCTAATCTATCAATAGCCCTGTATATCACCTTTGTTGAGTATCCTTTTTTTTGTAAGTGAGATAGACCTGCATCTTGCAATTACTAATAAACTTCGTTGCTTTTTTTTTTTAATCCTTTTTTACACCAATCCCTCATCTAACCTTCCCTATACCTCCATCCCTCGATGATCAATAGTAGTTCCTTTCCAACCTTCACCATTTCTTCGACTTGAGACCTATTGGTTTTAAGTGGTGTTCCCTTTACTACTATACTAAGAAGATTTGGCAATAAACTCTCTACTAAATGATTCATTATAAATTCAAAACGCTTCCACTTTATTGCCTTGGCTAATATCTTGTATTGTTTACATAGAAGTACAGTACCATTTTACTACTAAATTGATAAAACATAACTTTCAAAATTAATGTTATTATCATGGAAGCATTACTTGTTCCACCCATCTTAAATCAATATCTCTTACATAAGAGACCAAATGTATTGGGATTTTGATATACATAATAAGGGGAGGTCTTGGAGTGTCAAGTCAGTAGATAAAGTTCATTAATTTCGTTTCCTTCTGTTAATTTAATTTTAGTCTTGATGTATTTCAAGAGCTATAAGTTAGAACTTTTTTGTCTGAAAATTCTTGATCCAAAAGCTATTCCATGCTCTAGTTAGTATATGTGCACAACTGTGATTTTCTACACTTCTTGGGCACCTCTGTATTATGATTTTTGAACAAATGAACATCCTTAGTCGTGATTTGTCCACTCATATACGAATCCTATCTTTCTAACTCAAAAAGGTTCACCAGCTATGGATTTATCAATGGAAAACAAAGAGGACCAATGACCGGCAACGGCCCGTGCTACTAGAGCACCCACCTCTAGAACAATCGCTTTGCATCTTTGTTCCATTTGCTAGTTTAGTTTTTAATACTATGTTGCAGTTCCAACGAAATCAAGTTTTTGGATTTATGAAAAAAAAAACGGGGATTATGATCAATTAAGTTATTTCGTTGTTCTTTTATCCTGAAACGCACCCCTACCAACCACCCATTCCCTTGGATTTTTAAATCCAAAACCTTGATTTCTTCGAAACCGGCTGAATTTACTTCGGAAATGTGAAAAACGACCATAGTCACAATTCAAAAATATTTTGGGAGCCATAAAATTCAAAGAAAAAAATTGGTGACGACAAATTTCCCTTGTTTTCTTTGTTTTCATTTGTAGGTAAATCTTGACAAAAGGACTATTCTCACCATCTCAAGCTTCACATGCTGAAGGAAATGATAATGTTAGTTATGCTTCACTTTTGGAGAGAATGGAACAATTGTCAAACAACATAGTGGACATGAGAAGAGATTTGAGCTCAAAGGTGAGACGCTATGAAAGAACAATAGATGAACATACATATTATCCTCCTAGAAACCATTTGCAATAAGAAGGAAGAGAAGGAGGAAAGCAACCTAGTTCATCTAAGGAGGATAATATGTATGTTCACCAAGAGGAGTTGATAAAAGAATTACCAAGAGGAGTCTACCAAGAGGAAATATGAACATGTGGTATGAAGATGAATACTACTCTGATAATGAAGAGAGGCCAAGAATATATGGAAGAAAAGTGGTAGGCATTATATGACCATTCCACCTTTCTATGGTATGAATGATCCTGAAACTTGCAAAAACTTGAACTCATGTTTGATTGTCACAACTACTTGGAAGAAGACAAGAAAAAGTTGGTTAAATAGAGTTTGAAAGATGATGCTCTAACTTGTTGGTACCAATTACAATTAAGAACCAAGAGGATAAACATCGATACATGGAAGCAAGCCATTTTTACTAGGGAAGACTTGAAAATAAGGATGAGAGAAAGGTTTGTGACAAGCCACTACTATGTAGATGAAAGGTTAGGAACTTTTACTCAAGGTTCATTGAGTGTGAAAGAGTATCACAAAGAGTTAGAAATTGCCATGAGGAGGGACAACATAAAAGAGGATGAAGAGACTAAAATGTTGAGATTTCTCAATGGATTGAATAGAGAGATTCGTGAAAGAATTTGAAAAATACCAATATAATTGTCTTGATGAAATGGTGTACAAGGCCAATTGCTTTGAAAGACATTTCCAGAAAGAGAAGTCATCTTATAAAGAATGTAATGGGAGCTCAAGATCATGTTACTTCTTCACCAACCATAGTGCAAAGTGTTTTCACAAAAGAAGATGGTCTAAACCCAAGGAGTAAGAGTTGGAGATTAGTCAAAGCGAATTTTTTCTTCAAGAAGTTGTGGTAAAAGAGATAGACCAAGAGAACCTAAGTGAAGTCAAGGCGGAACTAGTTCATTTGACACTTGTTGAATGGAAAGCTCAAAATGTACAAGTGAGACATAATGAAGAAGAATTCCAAGGAAAGAAAGAAGAGTCTCCAATTGAAGATAAAGAAGAGTTGGCAAGTGACGAAATTGGGTAAGAACACGAGAGGAAAAATGATTATGATTGAGAAAAAGAAAAAAGCGAAAAGTGAGAATGAGATAAAAACAATGAGTGAAGAAAAAGTGAGTTTTGCAAAAGAAAAAGTGAATAAGAGTGCTTTCAGTAGGAACAAAGAGGTTTTTATTCCCATTTCTAGCATTGATCATAGAGTTTTTGGGCCAAATTTTTATTTATTTGAAGGATTAATCAAGGATTAAGATGGAAAGGAGGCATGATAATGAGTGAAATGTTAAAGTGGTATAATCTTATCTCTACAATTGAGATATATAGTTTGTTGAATCTTGAGCATGAAAAGTTGATTGCTATGGCTAAGTGTGATCTTATAAATGCTTATGAAGTTTGTGAAAGCTTCGAAATATTTTGTATTTGTGAATTAATCATTGGAGAGTGAGCATGCTTGTGATTATGTGCTTACTATCTATGTGCTTAATGTTCGATTCTATAAGCATGTTTATTCTTTGCTTAGAGGAATCGCTATGTTCATGCCTATGAGATCTATGTATGATTTGTTAATTGTTGAGTTTCATGGAAATAACTTGGAGCTATATTCTTATTCCTTGAATTGGTTGAATTTCATACGGAAGCTTATGATTGAGTTATACTTGATTGAAAAATCCAAATTTATCTTGGATGATCGAGTTTTTTTGGATCTTTGATTCTATGATTCTTGATAATAACTTGTATCTTCGTGGCATTATGTGCATACTTATTGTTGACTCTACATCCTTGTTTATCTTGTTTGAAATCTATTTCTTGGTGATACAAGTGAAAAAAAAAAATTCTAGGACTATTGAGAATAAATGCTTGTTGGGAAGTTGTGATGAAACATGTCATGTTGAGCAGTTGACTTTTAAGGAAGTTTTGAAACTTCATGATTATGCTAGTAACATGAATGCATAGATTTTAATATCTGTTTGGCATGTTTGGTGGTATTACATGATGCTATGGTTTAGTAACATGTCTGGTGCATGGATTTTCATAAGGTAAAGTGACTAAATTGACAAAACCTAAAAGTTAAATGACTAAATTATTAAACCAATTAAAGTTAAATATTAAATTGTGAAATTTGAAAAGTTAAATGGTCAAATTAACTCATTATGCCTTGGATAAGCACATTGGCCCTAATAGACTTTTAATTAACTTTATTTTGGTAATAAAAAATTAGAACTAAAGTGGTTTAAAGATTAATCTAATTACAGGTTGTATAGAATACATCAAATAATTCTTCAGCAAGTGAAAATTGATATTTATCACAAAAGAAGGCCTCCAAAGTTCAAGATTTATGGATATGAAGGCTTCAAGGTTGAAGAATTAGCATAGAAAGCCTGGATATGTAATTAGTTTATACTTTTTGTACCAAGTCTTCATTTTTTGGATGATTCTTAGACTAAATAATATTTAATATATTTTTCAAATGTTAAATCTTTCAAAATCTCATGATTTTATAAAAGAATTTTTCTAAAAATTATGTGCTTAAAGTAATTCAAAAAGGTTTTATTCAAATTTATCAGAAGATGTTCAAATACAAGTTCGGATTTAAAAATATTTCTGGATTGTCAACGTTAATAAGCCCAGAAATGGACTGTCCAAATCGCTTGATTCAGAATCCAAAACCTTTTTGAAAAGTTTCTGGACAATTTTTGGACATAAATTCCCATGAAATCGACAATCCATTCTAGTCAAGAAATAGTATCCAAATGGTAAAAAATTCTTGCTCCTAGACAAATTCTTTCCCTCATTTTAAGAGGGCTTTCCAAAATTTTTTAGACTACTTTTTGGCACCAAAGAGCCCCAAAATCCAATTCACTTAAAATAAAAGTTCTGTTCAAATATTTAAAATCCCTTTACACATGGATTCAGTCTCAAAAATTTAAACTCTTTTTACCTCTTAAATAAAAAATCATCCAAGAAGGTGCTTGATAGAGATTTATTGTAATACCTCACTTCAAATGGAAATGCTTCTTAAAACCCATCTATATATATATATTGTATTTGTGTTTGTTAAGTTGACTTTGCCACACAAATCCTAGTTTGATTTATTATTTATTGGTTGTATAGGTTGTCTTTGTGATATAAAACCTTTGGATAGGGTGATCCTCATTTGATTTGAGTTGTAAGGGATTATACTAGTGAACCATTATGAATCGTTATGTTCCCATCTTAACTATCTTCTTTGTTGCTTTCCCTCATTGATATTTATTGTGTATCATTTATTACATATCAAGTGTTTGATATTTTGTCTAAACCAACTTAGTTGTCTAATTTACAAAAGAGGGTTTTAAATTTAATTTGAAAAAATTTCTAAAAGCTAATTCAGCGCCGTAGGCTTTTCACAAGTATTTCCCGATTTGACTACTCAATTCACAAATTGTTCAATTTAATGGCTAAACTCATAATAAATTATTTAATTTTAACCACTCAATTCTTACTATATGATCGCTTAACCTAAAAAACAGTCAAGTTAACCACTAAGATACTCCATCAGGTACATTAGGTTTTTATTTTTTTTAGTACTAAAATAACAAACATCTCATAAAGCATTCCAATATCCATATTTCTATTTATTTAACGCAATACATTATTTATAACATCATTCCGAACTAGATATTAATATTGTTTATAAAACGAAGCATGAAAACCATATGGACCTGGCACTTTTCTTGAGGGCATACCTTATATAATTTCCTTCAATCAAAAGGCTTTTCTGCATCAGCTTGTTTCTCCTCATTTAACTCATTGAAAGAAGCATTTCTAAATGATTTTTTTCTATTATGACTCTGGTCTATGGCCCATCATGTTGATTAGTGCTCCTAAAAAGGTTTGAAAAATATGAGATGCCCATTGTTTGCAATGTATTCATGCTCTTACACAACATTGGGGATGTTTCTATTTGTGGACCATTTCTTCTAAAAAAAGAACCATTGAATTTAATGACACAAAATGGATTTGGTAAGTAAGGAATGGCAAATCCTAGAAAGAGATTACTTATCAAAAATCTCTTAGGTATAATCCCAAATAGAAGAAGTATTTCATATTAGCTAATCGACCTTCTCAAACACACACTTTCACCAACCCACGTTCTGTCACACAAGTTTTGATTGTGTTAACAATTTTGGACGACGTTTCTCAATTTAATTGGGTGGTTAGACTGAACCAATAGTACGTCGAAAATGGACAGAAAACTCCCCATACAAATTGAAATATTTTTGAGGATTTTAGGATGATTTTTATTGTTACGACAGACTAGTTCATATCAGGTGCACTTTTCAAACTGCTGCACTTCATTCGATTATGAAATGACCAGATTACCCCTATGACCAAAGAGGTAAAAAATGCCATTGACCTTGCTTGAAAGACTCAAAATCAGGTTAAAAGGACTCTAACCAGGCACCCAAAAAATAATATGGGATCAAAAAAGTTAAAGAAAAAGAAATGAAATCAGTTGTTGCCAATAGTCGATAGCACAATTTTGGGAGAGAAAATTGGATAAAAACCACAAAATAGATCTAGCCACTTTTCTATTATTTTAACAAAAATAAAAAAAAGTTCAATTTTTTGTATAATTAATCAGTTAGACGGCTAAATTGTAAATGTTCATTGGTAAATATATTTTATCTAGTTCCATATAGAAAATCAAGAGTGACAAAAAGGCACCAAACTATATGTACAAGAGATGAAGTGATATTAATCCATTCGTAAATAATAAATAGATATCAAGTCATTTATGTATTGATGTATGATTTGTTTGTAGTTTTGGAAGTGACTCTTAATTCCAAGTGTCTCTTGAAAAAACCAAGAACCTCACATTCTCATTTGTAAAAGATACAATTCAGATTAATAAGAAATCATTCCTTTCTTTACATTCTTTCAAACTTTTATGCTTTATGCTTATTATTTTTACAAGAAAAATGTAAACTTCTTTCATAAAATATATAATTTTTTTAAAATTAAAAATTTACATATAAATATGTGTGTATATATATATATTTTTTATGTATAAATTTTTCTTTTCAATATTTGGTAGATTTAGTCCTTAAACTTAGGGGTCTTGGAAAGTTTGGTCCTTAATGGGGGTTTTCTTTTTGGTCCTCCAACAATTTAAGTTTGGACATATTGGTCCATTACTAAAAAAGAAAAAAAAATGGTGAGATTTTATAGTCCACAATTATTTGACCAATTTTACAGCAGTATATTTGGTCCTTAAACTTAGGAGTTTTTTTTTTTTTTTTTTTGGAGACTCTATTCATCCTCAAACAACTTACTTTTGGATTTATTGACCCTTCATGCTGATAAACATAAAGAAAAAATTGTGTGAATATTGGGTCAAAGGTGCTTTGACCATTTTGAGAGTGCACTTTAGATAATTTATTGATGAAAAAAAGGAGAGAAATAAATAAATACAAATCTTGAATTTAAACAAAATTTCCAAATTTGAGACAGATAGCGGGTCGAGATTTTAGAGTCCATCTTATTCTGTCCAAGAAAACTATCATAGAAATCCACTCCAAAAAAATAATACCTTAAAATAAAACAAAAGGATATTGTTTCCATGAGCTACACTACATATACTTCCAAGTAAAATTTTTGAACCATATTGCAGTGTATGGATAAACCACTTTAGCCACTAATGGACCCTTAGCAATGGTATAATCATTTGTTAGTTTCCTAAGCAACTCAA
>JAWZTD010000048.1:6333253-6344449 GCA_035221335.1 Echites panduratus
AAGGAATTTTCAATTACCCCAACATCTCCATCTTACAAGCTGGCATGTCTTTTTCCCTATTTCCTGTCTTGCAGTGGACCCTTTTTTTTTCTTAAAAAAAAAAACCGAGAAGGATTCAGAATTCTCTAGTATAAGTTCTATCTCTAATTTGGGGATTTTTTTTCTTTTAGGTTCAAGATTTGTGCTTATTTCCTTCTTCCTTTTTTTTTTCCTTTAAACTTGAAATAATGAAAATACCCTCTCAAAATGGTCAAAGGGGCATTGACCTAAACTTTTTTTTTTCTTTTGGCTTGAAGGACCGATATGTCCAAATATAAAATTTTAGAGGATAGAAAAAGTGTGTATATATAAATAAATATATATATATATATATAGAAGGACCAAGTTGAAAAGAATCCAAGTTTCAAATCCACGATTTACTCTTTTTTTTCAATAACAAAATATCGAAAATACCTCTCTCAAAATGATCAAAATGTCTTTGAATAAAAAACTCCAAGTTTATTTTGTTTTTTATTTTTTTATTTGAAGGACCAACATGGTCTAACATAAATTATTTGAGGACAAAAAAAGGTAAGAAAAAAAAATGATTAAAAACCAAACTAAGCCGTCAATACCCCAAGTTCAAGTACTAAATCAGTCAATCTCCTTTTCTTTTCTTTTCTTTGAGTACTTTTTTTATGAACAAATTCATCTAGATGGCCACCAAGAACTCAAAACATTAACTATTTTTAAACAATGCAATTAATTAGTCAAGTTAATAGTTAATTAATTCTCTAAAGACATAATTGAAACATAACTTTCAAATCTTAATAGTTTATTTTTAATAAATTTTTTTAATCTAATATTCACTTAATTTAATATAGTAAAATTAATGAATATACTTCCTCCACTCATGATATAAATCATTTAATATTCTTTTCTTTGACCCAATTGTTTTACAATTAATCAATGTATTGATACATTTTTTTTTTCATTCTTACCCTCCGTTAATTTTAGTTGTTAGTGAATGGAAATCAAGCATTTTTTAATTAACATAACTATATTGAAGAGTTTTTAATATATGTAAAATAATGATTAATGATTTGTATTATGAGATATAGGTAATATTCATAAAGTTACTAAATTATTTTATTATTAATATGGATAGTAGGGAATTATGTTTTAATTGAGAATAAAATTTTTTGAATTTTTTTTATAAACTTTCGATCCTTAAATTTATAAATTTGTGAATTGTTTTGTATAGTATTTCATTTTACTTAATTTTGTAAAAAAGTAATTTAGTTAAAAAAATTTTGAAAAAAATATAAGCATTAAAATGTAAAATGATTAAATAAAATGACACTTTTATGAAATTTTGATTACAATAATATCAATAAAATTATAACATATAATAAAAGTAAAGATTAATAGTAAAACATTTAAAATATAAGAATAGCAAATTCAATTTAGAAATACTCTGTGGGCCCATCATCCCCTGGCCACTGCCATAAATGGGATGCTTTCCTCCATAGCTTCTCCAATCCGCTTACCCAGCAAATGGATATGACACGTGTCGAACTCTGGACGATCTGCTCCGTCTAAAGTTTCCCCCATTGTGCCACAATCTCTCCTCAACAACCCACATGGTCTGAAAAGCCATTAACTGATTTTTTTTAGAACCCAAATCAGAAAATTAAGTAGTGTTTTTAAAAATCAGATCGAATCGTCCAGTTCGATTGGTCTAATAAGAAACCAGACTGATCTCCAATCTGGAAAGTCCTTATAATTGAAGAGTCAAAATTTGGGCTCAATCCTTTGGACCGATCGATTGGACCGAGAACCTTCGAAAACCAGTCGGATCAAGGTTTTGCAGCCCTTGAAAAAAATTGAAAACTGTGACCGCTAGGTTCAAACCTCTATCTCCACTTGTGTAGAGAAGTTGCCAAGGTATAAAATCATTGCATGAATTTGTATTTTTGTTAATATTTTTTTAAAAAAATTGGCATATATCGTCCCCAAAATTTGAGAACTTGGAGACTATGGTCCTCAACTTATTTTTTCAAATTTTGAATTGTGATTATGGTACCTTTTTTACATTTTCAACATAAATCTAGTCACTTTCCGGCAAAGTCAAGTGAAAAATAGATAAGTTAAGTCCCCAAAATTTTAGAATTTGGTGGTTATGGTCCTCAAAAACTGGCTGGATTTATGCCGAAAATGAGAAAAAGGATCATAATCACAATTCAAAAAAGCTTTAGGAACCATAAAAGTAAAAAAAAATTTTAAGGACCATATCTACCAAACTCTCAAATTTTGGGGATGAAATAGGCCAATTTTCCTATTTTTTATTCTTATAAATATATTCACATTTTCTAAAACTTTACAAATTATATCTTATTTATTTTAAAATAAATATAAAAAATCAAAAACCCGATTGAACTCGATCTAACCTTAACCCCTCTAAGAATTCGATTTGACTTCTGATCCGATTTTTAAAACATTGAAATTAACTAATCCATATAGCATTCTCCCTCATTTCTGTGGTAGTTGTCACTTAATATGCATTTGGTTGTTGTCCGTTGTTGGAGAGTGGATAGAACAAAGAAAATGTTCTAATCCCATGTGCACAATGCGCTTGGTTGCAGTGAACAAGAAAAATAATTAATTTTTATGAGACTAAATTACCCTTATAAGGAGAAGGGCAAGAGAAAAAAAAAACAACATGGATTGACTTAAGGAATAGTGGGTCAAGTTTGTGGGTGATATGGGTGGGTTACGTATTTTGGAATTATGTGAAAAATATTTGAATAATTTTGTCTATTTTCTCTTTTGTTCTTAGGAACAAGAAAACCAACCCCCACTTTTGGAGGAACTAATTTTGGCCAAAAAATCGTTCTAGGAATGAAACAAAAAAATTTTAGTCCACCCGAACAAAACACGCGAAGTGAATAACTTTTCTTGTTTCATTCCTCGTCCCCGTTACTAGAAACTGCAATCAAATGCACCCTTAATGTTATTTAATGCTATTTTTTTAATGTTATTTCATCATGATTAAAGTAATAAAAAAAATTACGTTTTTAAAACAATTCTACTCATTACTGTGTTCAGTTTTAGGTTATCCCTTCTCTCTTTTTTTTCTCTCACTTTCGTTTCTCTTCCCTCACCTCTCTTCTCAACAAAATTGGTAGGTTTTAAAATATGGAGAACTAAAGTAATAAGGTGATACTGAGAAAAGTTAAAAGAGGTTGACTAATAAAGATAGAATAGAAAATTCACTTATAATTTTTGCATGAAATATGTAGTGAGAAGTATTGTGGAGTAGAGGGAGTATGTGGTTGGATCCCTCCTTGTGGATGGAGAGAGGGAATATTCACCTCACCCTGGTGAAGTAATTATATTTATTTCTATTTTATTTGATGAGGAAAGAAAGAGGGAAAACGAAAGAGAAAGAGATATATAATTAATTATACCCTTATTCCTGTGCATAATATATGTTGCTTTAAACCTTCAAATTTTTTTCATGACTATTTTTTCATTTTTACTTTATAAGTCTTTCTTAGGGAGTTTGCATTGTTTTTTAGATTGGATCTTAAAGGCCGTTTGGATCTATCAGACCGTGAACCGGTCATCGAACCAATTCAAAAGAAGACATTAGATCATTTTTCGTAAAGACCGTTCTCTAATTGAAAAATCTGAATGGATAGACCAGTTAGATCTGTGAACCGGTAGATTTTTGGAAAAAAACATAAATTGGGACCAAATTAGTCTAAATTTCAACAAACAAAATTAAATATATTTTAATATCAAATCATTCTTCAATCAAATTATAAATTTACTGATTTACTTATTATCAAATGAAAGAAATTTACTCAAAATATATGTCATTATTAAATATTGATAAATAAATAAAATATCATGTAATCATCAAATTACTTGCATTGAAAATTATCATGTTTAAATCACTATAAATAAAACATTTTATTATAAATTATAAAAAAATTTGTTTGTATCATAGCTGTAAAATTTATTTGAATATTATTGTATTATGAAATTATTATACCTTAAATTATTAATAAAAAGAATTTATCTATAAGAAATATATTTTTAATTTTTTATTATAATATTACCTATTTAATTAATTTCCAGATAGTATTAATTTTGCCTTTTTGTCTTTATTAAATTTTTAATACTTTAACTCTCCTAACACGACACTGGAAAAAATGCTTATGTGAAGGGGACTAATACTCCTTTCTCATTTACATACATTTATATCTATATTTAATTTTATTTAGATACTTTAACAAAATACTCCAAACATATAAAGCATTCTGGTTATATTATGATGTAATCAAACTAAACTTGAGATAATAAAGTTCCAAAATTTTTCAAATATGTTATTATAAACAATTACGATAATGTATTTTATTGTTTTCATCAAAACGATGCAAAATTTTGTCATATAACTTTGCTTTACAAATTTTGTCATATAACTTTTTTTTTTTTAACACTCTTTTCTACATTAATAAAAAACTTACACATATATTTTATTAACTAAATCGGAGAAGAAATTGATCTTTTAGGATTTATATAAGTTTTTCATTAGTGTATTAAAGAGTGAAATATAAAAATGTACTAGAAGATCCAGAATCATTAAAATGATATAAGCAATAAAAAATTGATGAATATGAGAAAGAAATGAAGAAATGAGATTAAGACAAATAAGAATTTTAACTAATTTTGAATTAATTAATCTCTTAGTCTTGAAATATAAATCGTAAGCTCTTTGCTTTATTATTTTTTCTTCTTCTTCTCAAAATATAAGTCGTTTAGCAATCATTAATATACTTTTCCCTTATCCTTCATTAATATTTTTACAAAAAGAAAAGTATAATTATAAATAAAATATATAAATATAAATTTTTTATTAATATAGTTGTATTTAAAATTTTTTGTGGAAAATTGGAGTATTTTTTCCCCCAAAATTTGAAATTTCGATAGATATGGTCCCCAAATTTTTTAAAAAAATTTTATGATCCTCAAAACTTTTTTGAATTGTAATTATAATCATTTTTCTCATTTTCAACTTAAATCCGGCCAGCTTCCAAGGACCATAACCACCAATTTCTAAAAGTTTGGAGACTAAACTTACCAAATTTAAACTTAATTTAGCCAGAAAGTAGTCAGATTTATGTCGAAACTGCGAAAAAGACCATAATCACAATTTCAAAAAAGTTATGGGGCCATAAAATTCAAAAAAAAAAATTGGGGACCATAGTTACCAAAATCTGAAAATCTGTTGACTAAAATGGCCATTTTTTCTTTTTTTGTTCTAAAGTAATTGGATGTTTTAAAATTTAACCTTTGATTAGTTTTAAGTTTTGGTCCATAACCCATTTTTTAGTTGTATTGGTCCTCCAATAAATTACTATTGGATCACTTAGTCCTTCTAATCTTATTTATGACCAAAATTTAGCTCTGCAAGATTTCAGTTAATATAAATTTCTATCCATTTGAATAGTATAGCGTCGAATTTGCCAAGGTAATTTGGTCAAATGGTTGTTGATTAAATTTTCTGATAGGTTTTCTTTTTTAAGAATACAATTAAAAGGATCAAGTTGTTCAATCGTAATTTGTTTGCAAGATTTCAGTTAATATCCATTTATGACCATTTGAACAGTATAGTATCGAATTTGCCTAGTTAATTTGGTCAAATGGTCGTTGATTAAATTTTCTGATTTTTTTTTTTAAGAATAAGATTATAAGGACCAAGTGATCCAATAGTAATTTGTTTGAGGACTAACATGACAAAAAATAAAAGAAGATTATGGAGCAAAGCACAAAAACTTACCAAAGTTTAGGTTCTAAAACATCCAACTACTCTTTATTTCATGTAAACTAACCATTGCAAAAGATATTTTTGAGAGAGAGATAATATTATCGATAGCTAATAGTTGTGTTGGTCTAGAATATTGGACCATTTGTTTCACTATTTAATATAATATACAACAACTTTTATGCTTTACATCTTGTTTTTGGGGGAAGAATTAAAGAGAAAATAAGAGAATTAAAAGGAAGGGATTTTTTTTTTTTGTGAATTTGAGAGTTTTGAAGGGAGAGAATTAAAGGGATTTGAAGAGAATTGGAGGGACAAAGAACCCCTCAAATTGCCATAAATCATTCTCTCTAACAACTAGTTTGGGAGTTTTAAAGGAGAGAGAAAAGAAGAGAGTTTAATTAAACGGATAGAGGTAAAGAGTTTCTCTATGAGAATTTGAGACTAGAATCGGGGAAACCTAGATATTCCTTAAGCTTGTTGAAATCTTGGTTGCATTCTTTAGTCCGTTGAAAATTTTTTAGGTTGTTGAGTACCTGGTAAAATGGTAGTGATTTTTCTCCTAACTTTGATAGAAATCGGTTTAGTGGTACTATCCTTCCCGTTAATCTTTTTCTTCTTTGATGGATGATGGTGGCCTCATATCTATTAATGCTTTGATTTCAGAATAATTTTGCTCAATTCCTTCTCTAGAAACTATGAACCCCAGGAATTTTCCTGCTTCTACCCTAAATGAACATTTTCAAGTGTTAAGTTTAAAGATATTTTAGCATCATAACTTTAAAAGATTCTTCCAAGTCATAGAATAATCCTTGTTGCGTTGTTGACATGATGAGCAAATCGTCCACATATACTTCCATGTTCTGACAAAATTGGTGAGTGAACATCAAGGTTTCATATATTGGAAATCGGTGCCAGCATTTTTTTAGTCCTAATTTCAATCTTCTATAGCAGAATAAGCCATTTTTATTTGGTCATAACCTTTATGCATATCAAGGAAACAAAGATATGAAAAGCCCTTTGTTGCATCAACCATTTGATCAATTTAGGGAATTGGGAAAGGCTTTTAGGGAATGACAATATAAGTGAAGTGAAGTCTATGCAAATTCTCTATTATCTATCTAGTTTCGATACCACTAAAGGATTAGATAACCACAAAGGGAACTGGTCCCTTCAAATAATGCCAACAGCTAATAAGTCTAATAATTCGGCTTTAATTGCTTCTTTTTCTCTTAGTTGTAGAATAGCCTTTATTGCACCATTAGAGGGTACTTTTCGGAACTCCCAGGTGATGTTCTGTAAATGTCTTGGGGACAAGACCCATTTCTTTTATTGTCCTAGCAAATACATTCTGGTAGTTAGCTAAAAGATCAAGAAGTTCGTGTTTAATTCGGATAGGTAAAGCATTTGCAATTATGACCTTTAAAATGGATGGGCTGCATGAATTTGAAATTCTTTTAACTTTGCAGCAAGTTCAATTCTGTCGTTTTCTTTATCTTGTTAATTGGGATTTTCATGTGTTTTAACTTGAACTGCCTTGGAAATTACCACCTTGAAACATGCATGTGCTATCTGGATATCTCCCTTGATGATAAAAAATGATCTACCATACGGGAACATTACAGTGTTCAAGAAGGTGTTGACTTTTGGATTCATCATATTCAACCCAAGTCTACCCCAAATGTTGTTGTATGCAGAAAAGGAGTCTACCACCACGAACTCACAAGTCTGCTTTGTGGGTTTGGTTTCTGGACCCGTTGTACTTCTAGTGACTTGGCAAACAAAGCATATGTTGTTTTTCCAAAGAAGCCAACTAAAAATATTCTGTCTATTTTGATTGATGAATCTTTTAAAAATATTTTCTGGAAGGCCTCATAATACAAGGTGTTTGCAAAGCTTCCTGTGTCAATGAGGCTTCGTTTCAATAAGCAACCTAAAATCAAAATTGATACTACCAAATGGAAGCTAGCTTCTACAACATTTGTAGAGGTATATTTTTAACTTTTTGCCTAGTTGTGTGGCAAACTCTGAATTGACACCGAAGACATATCAATGATGTGTGGTGCAGGCTGTTGTTGTTGTTGAGGCCGATGCAAGGGAATGACAATATTGACATACTAAGTTAACTAGCTCCTTTGTATTGCATTCTCTTTTTTTCTCTTTAGCTGATGGCAGTCGTCAATGTTGTGGCTAATATCAATATGAAAAGTGCAGTATTTATCAAATATTCGCTTGTCCATGGGTGTCTATCTGCATGGGTTTCCGTGGGCCAACATTCCCAAGATTTCCACTTTCTGAAGTATCATTGATCTTGAAGCATTCAGGGGAGTGAAATTTAGGTTGGATTGGGGATTCCTGTTCTGTGAATTTTGATTTCTGCCTCGGTATTGATTCTGATTTGGTACTGCTCCTTACCCTTGCCTCTCTGGTTACTTTTGTTGTGGCATCGGTTGGGGAGCATGCCTAGAGGTTTGTACCAGTACATGTTGATGTTCTAGTGAGGCTACTGCTTCTACATCAGGTATGGAAGTTTCGGGGGTATCTCATCTCTCCCCCAAAATTTTTGTATCTGTGACTTCTTGAGAATTTGTTGGAAGGTTGACCATATCTCTGCTTTTTGTTTCCCCTGTTGTTCGAATTTTTTTTTGTTGATTCCCCTAGCTCTATTGCCTAATGGATCTCTTGTTTCTTTCAAAATCTTCAACTCGAATCCATGTCTCTGCTCGCTGGAGTAACTCCCTACTAGTTTTTGGGAGGTTGGTGGTAAGTCTCTCTGAATACTTGCCGAGTCATGGCCTCCCATAAATTAGCTCCAAACAATCTTTGACTTTCAGCGCTTCCTGGTTAAATCAAGTCCAGTATTCACAAAGAGTTTCTTCCTTCTTCTGATTCAAGTTAATGAGATGTGACCGAGACATGGAGTGCTAGCTTCTTCCTATATAATGGCTTAAGAACAAATCTCCTAACTGATTGAAAGTTGTGAAGGATGGGGCTGGGAGATTCATTTACCATTCAAGAGCTGTCCCTGAAAATGTTTAATAGAATGCTCTACATAGGAGAACTTCATTTGGACCATAGAAGGATAACATGGCATTAAATATGGAGAATCAGATCTGTGGTTCCATTATATTTATCCATAGTGAGCAGTTGGAAATCCTTAGGTATCTTGCCATGTCTGAGTTCTGGAATGAAAGGGCAAGAATCTCAAATCTAAGCAGCTGTTGCAGGTTTGAACTAGGGTATCTCAGCTTCTACTCCATCTACCCTCTATTTCATACAGTGAAGATTTGCTTGGAATTCCTGAGGGACTCTATGGGTTGTACCTTTGTTGTTTATTTTTTTAATTGCTGGTTGTGAGCCCTAAATGCTTGGATTATCTCTAGGTCATTCCTCTTGTAATGAACTTCCCCGTTTTCTGGCTCCTGGCTTGTATTGTGATTAGAGGAACCGACTTCTTTATTGCAGCGAAGTTGCCGCATGTATTATTTTGCTCATAAACAACTAAAAAGCCTCATAATGCTTAATGGCTAATCTTTTTTTTTTCCATGTCAGATATAGTCGTACCGAGTTGTCGGTGAACTCTTTATGGCATTATGTCCGCCAATCTTCAATTGAATATTGTTGTTCCTGTTTTTTATTTTGCTGGGTTAGGAAATTGGGAATAAGTGTATGGGAGGATTTTATCAAATATCAATTGCTAATGCTGGTCCACATGGTTTTGATTTTCATCACCGAGATTCGGTAACTATGTGCTGGCAGGTGGATCTTGCATTATTTCGATTGTTTGTGGTAACTTGGAAGTGCCTACATAGGCAAATCTTGCCTTCATTTTTTTGTAAAAAGAAAAAAGGGTTTGCAAATTGTACTTCGATCAAGAAAAAAACCACGGTGGGCGCCAAATGATATTGCAGTTTATGAGATTAGGTGCGGGGTGTCTTAGTTCCTGGTATATTTCTCTTTGTAATTTTCACTATCAATTTACATAGATTTAATTATCCACCATAACCCTGAACTTATTCAAAATACTAAAAAATAATTCTAAACTAATTTTTGACCCAACCATAACCTTCACCTATCAAAATGACCTACGGATATACTTTCGTCGACCAGAACCATTAAGTCACTGACGGACAGGGATAAATTTGTCTTTCAAAAACCTTTTCTACTTTCTTTCAAAAACATTTTCTACTCCCTTCAAAAGGATGTTGTTTTGATTTGGGGAAAAAAAATTCCCCAAACAGCACCAACAACTCCATCATGGCACCTAAGTCTACCTGTCCGCCAGCACAGCTGCCGCCACCTTCTCCACCACATGGCACCACCAGAGCCACCAATCGCTCCCTCCTCATTTAATTAGCCAACAACATTGCTTCCCGGTTCAAATGCCTCATCTTTTCACACTTGTCCTCACTCTCCACGTATTAACCAACAAAATTGAAATTCTTCCTATTCACCATCGCCACTCCACCACCACCAAAACCGTTCGATGACACTGATGTCGATCGAAATGCTAAAAGAGTTGCAAACACAACAAATAACAGTGACTATAACAACTATGAAAAGTAAAAGAGATGATGATAAATTATATGTGAAGAAATCAGAGATGATAATCTCCATTCAGAAGTCATCAAATCTTCGAATAACAAGAAAATTTTCATAGAAATTAAAAACAATAGAAATATGTGGGAGATGGTTTCTGGACACACAAAATCTGTTTATTCTACTTGAAAAAATAGCCACAAAATCTCTGACTTCTTCGGCTTTGTTCTTGGAGGTCAGTTTTTCGATGTGAAAATGTGGAGAATGCTAGGGATCAGTAGTTTCACAAGGGACGATTCCAAGCAACATATTAGAAAAATGCCCCTCCGAAACGGTGATGAAGGTTCAAAAGGTTTACAGAAGTTACTGGACTCGGTGCATGTTAGCAGATTTCGCCATCATTACTAAGCTATGGGAGGCCATATTTGAAGTTCCAGCTGGGATGCACCAAGGGCGGCTAGATCTGAAGTTCTAGCTAAGGTGGGGAAAGCTTGGCAAGGTCCGACGGAGGTTGGACAAGAGAAAAAATGACAGATTTGACCATTTGAGGAAGAAAAAATGCCAGAAAAAAGTTGAGAAAGGAGTGGCTGGCTGTGGAAGAAGGCAGCAAATAACATTAATATTTTACTACATTATCCTTGTCTCTTTCTCTTCTTTTCGTTAGATATTTTGTTAGTTTAATTAGTATATAAAAGTAGCGTCATTTCAAGAAAAATATATATTATTTTAATTTTTTCAAAATGATAATTAATAACTTATATTTGGATATTTAATATTGGAGATAGTGTACATAATAATAATAATAATAATAATAATAATAATAATAATAATAATAATAATAATAA
>JAWZTD010000048.1:6348454-6360003 GCA_035221335.1 Echites panduratus
ATTAATGATAAAGCAGTTAGTTTCGATCACCAAACCATAAGAACAGAAGGTTTTGCAGCTCAAGCACATGAAATTGTCTAATTTGCAGCCAGCAGTCAAAAGTTTTAAACTGACACATGATTTAAGAGCAGTTTTTTTTAATCCTTTTTTCCTTTTTAGAAGACCTGATAATTGGAAAGACAAGGAGCTGCGAAGGAATGGGGAAACGGGAAGGTGTTGACCCAATATCAAACTAGAGACTGACGTCTTTTGTAATAGTTCTACTTACGACTGAGATAAGCTGCTACAACATTTAAGAACATTAAAGAACTCTTTACTCCTCATAGAAGAATATTTAGGGGTATACTATTGTCAACCTGCAGTAAAATTCTTGGAAAATAAGCACAAAACCCTTTTGCCGGTCCAATGGAAAAGACGTAAAGAGAAGTACGAACCACTAACCATTTAAGACCTCAAAAAAAAAAAAGTTCAATATCACACTTGATCAGCATCAATTTAGAAAAACCCATTACATAAATGCAACCAACCTGCATATATCACGCAGCATTTTCAGTCTCCTCCGCCAACTGAGTTTCTTCTTTTGACCACTTGAATGGATCAAAAAGTATAATGATCCCATTTCCATGTATTCAGTAATCATGGACAAGCGAGGCGGCTGTGTGCATGCTCCCAAAAATAGTATGACTGCAAATTGCCACATGTGAATTCTTATGTCTAAGAATTGCAAAACCGTTTTAAAATGCTTAAATGCTGATGAAAAGCAGGAGAAGGTAGTACCATTTGGGTGTCGTAGGCGACTGTTGAAAGAAGTATCAAACCAAAAATGAAGGATTAGGAATGGGATACAAGGATAAAGATACTCAGTTATAAAGTATAGAAAGCAAAAGCATTAATAAGAGAGAAAAGTACCTAAGTATGGAGATCTCATTGCAAAAATCCTCCATGTTTTCAGCAGTTAGATCTTGCTCCAAGAAAACTTTGATAGCAACATCTGTTCCATTCCAAATACCCCGGAAAACTTCACCAAAGAAACCTATTCAAAGAGATAATTATTGAAGCAAGAAGAAATGAGAAAATTTGAACAAAAAACAGTTTATATCAAATTGGAGGCCTAGAATGATCTTTCAAGTAAAGAAGGCAGAAGTAACATTCTCAACGTTCTCTAATTTCTTATTGGAAAAGTTCATTTTCTAGCTTGTTATTTTGCCAATACATTTTCTAACCAAGAACTTCAGTGTTGGAATACACTTGGCAACTTGCTTCATTGCAATGAAGTTCCCAAGCTCCTGACCTATTATCTGCAGTATCTATAAAAGACAGATGCAACAAAAATTATTAAAATGGCCAAACGATTACCAATCCCAACCCGAGTGCCAACTGCCAATTCTGAGAAGTCAATGTTCCATTCATCAAAAGGTAAAAGAGGTCTATTCTGGAATGTAGGTGACCGCAGTATCTTGTTCCATGTTGAGAGCATTTCTTCATTTGTCCTGTAGTTTGAAGTCCCACTTCTCTCAGGTGTTGGACTTCCATAGTCATGAGGAGAAGAAGGTAATGATATTGCCTTCTGAGAATTCATGTGGCCCCTCTGAAATGCAAACAAGGAAGAACCTCCAGCAGATATTTCTTCACGGTCATCAAGGTGGAAACCCGATACCTAAGAACGTTTTCAGGCTTGTTAAAATTAATAAAAAGAATAAACGGTTCAGTGTAAATAAATAATTAGAGCGTCACAACATTCTTGTGCCGTAACTCCTTCAAATATGATTCTACCTCTGCTCTATAATGGAGTCTCCATTTGACTTACCACAAATTTTAGGAGACTTTTACCATGTGATATTTCCAAGTTTACCTTTACATTCATGGAATATAAATGGGGCAATGTTGTTAGTTAACATGCATGCACAGATGTCATTTGTGGAGGATATAATGACACAATTTTGTTCCTCTATAAGCAATTAAATTTCAGCCAAGTCAAAGAGAAAAGGATCATGATACATGCATCAAAGTAATACATTTTCTGAATCTTATCATGTCATACTCATGATCATATATATTTATCATCATAAACCTGTTATTATCTCAGAGAAACCTTTGGTTTATGAACAGTACTCATGCGAAGTTTTGTCCTGGTTAGCAAGCCAAACTTCAGAAATTCTGTATTTTTGTGTTCTGTTTCCTGAAAAGTTGTGGATATCACCACTTTGTCTGCGCAGCAGTCACTTTTGCCACTACTTTTGCCTCTTCTATTTGTTATATGACTTTCCCCCCTTCTATCTGTTATATGACTTTCCCCACTTCTATCGTTATATGACTTTCCCACTCTCCTTTATTAGTAGGATGGAAGTTTCATTATGTCTTGTATTTAAAGGGGTTTTAGTTAATAAACTGTCATAAAAATTTTATGTAGGTTTTTTAGTTCTGCAACTCAAGAGATACTTAGGTTCTCTCTAAATAACCTGAAGATTCAACCATAGGTCAGAAGAAGAATTTCAAAAACCTTATCTCCTTCCATGCCCTTCCAAATACTTACCCACACTGACTGATAGCTTGAACCATAACTGGGGACCATAAAACATTATAAACACAACAAGGATTTTGAGTGACTAAGGCAACTTGGAGCTCAAGGAGATCCATATGGCAAGCAAAGAAAGTGAAAAAAGACATCAAGCAGCCCTTACCAATAAAAAGACATGTTTAGTAACAATGTTTTCATCAAACACATAACAAAGGGAACATACAGGTTTCTGGTCATCAGATGCATTATTTCTGTCATCACCCCCTTCTCCTCTTAACAGGCGATTCTGCTTCAGTGCTTCATTCATTGCCCGAACAGCCCTAGGGTGATTCAATATAGAAAAAATAAAATGAATAACACTAAAAGCTAAAGAAAATCAAGATTTTAAGAAAATCAAGCAATACAACATTTTTTGTATGTGAAACCCAACCCTAAGCTTAATATAAAATTATCAGAATCACTCTGAAAGAGTATCAAACATCAAAACAATGAGGAGACTACTAGGCATGCTTCCTCTGTATCTTCCATATAGCCACTGCATTCATAAATGCAAGTTTAACTCTTTCTTTTTTATTTTTTATTTTTTTAAAATCTCCGAATATGTATTTGTACAGATTAGATTTGTCTATTTCCTCCAAGATACTCTCTCTTTTATGCACAAAAGCACATGTTCTCCCACACCCATTTTATGATGTTGCAAAATTTATTAGTTGCTGAAAATTCCATAGAAATTCTTTTTCTTCCATACTTGAGCCCATTATTTCAGGGGCCCAAACCCCAAATCAAATAGTGGAAAAGATATTTTGAATTAGCAACTCATACCTCAAATTCTCTTAATCCTTGCCAAATCCCTTCTGTTCAAGGAGAGAAACTAAAGGAGGATGGACTACGTGGAAGCATTCCAGTTCCAAGAAATGTAATAATAAAAGGAAGCAAGGATGGACTAAGAGAGGAAGACTATTGACCTAAGTTGACCTTCTTTATAAGTTCAAAGAATATTAAACTTTATATAATCTTCAGCAAATATTTGAGAGATGTTCAATAATCTCAAATCATTCCAAATACTAGTCTAATTGCTGATGTATCCTCATAGTAATAGAAATATAATTTTGGGCCTAAAAGAGATTCTTTTACATGGAAGGATCAAATAAAATTTAATGAGTTTAATATTTTCTATGCAAAAATTAAAAAATAAAATAATAGAGCTCACTTAAGTTAAATGTCGAAACCATATAGGAAGAAGGTGACAGGTGAAGCAAAAGAACATCCAGCATGTATAGAAATACTTAGGAAAATCATTCTAGGACAAAGAAAGGAGGAACAAGGAAAAGCCATAATTTAGGCACCAAATGCAGCACAAAGAAGTTCATTAATCACAAAAAGGAGAAACTGATTCCCACACACAGATGGCAAAGGTTTTGATGCTGAGTAATAAAGACAATAGTGATATGTTTAAAGATTTCCCGGATAACTAGTAGTAACCTTGCAATGTCATCACCAATTTCAGGGGTCATACTGATGCTTCTTCTTCTTATTCTACGTGTTTCTGAGGTTGAAGCCCCTTCTGATCTGGTGCTAAAGTGAAATAAAAGAACAGCACTAGAGCTTTCAAAATGCACATTAAGAAAAGAAGCGAAAAGGTTCAGCAATTTGGAAAACAAAGAAAAAGAAGGGAAGGCACCTTGATGTACCAATATCATCAGTAAAATCTCTAAAGCTTTTCTGATCACCACTAAGCATGGACCTTCCACGCGCTCGAGATGAAGGATGCTCAGGACTATAAATCCCAAAAAAGTTTGGCATTATGATTCTAATAGAAACCTCAAAAAAGATTAATTACACATTTGGTGTTGACATGGCATAACAAAGTTACTGCAGGCAAAGACCTCAAGTAGATAAAATAAAAAGAAGACAAACAAGATATATGGAATCATGTCCCCAAATGAAACAAGTGCATTGAATAAATTTTTCTAGAAAATAGATGCTGGTGTGAAAAGCAGCTACATAAGGAAGAACTGAGTTCTGAAAAAGAAATTCGGTAGACAGGTGGAATCATGCCTCAAAGTGCAAGGGTATTTTTGGATTTACAAGCATGCTCATGTGATTTATCATCCAAAGAAAATGTAGACAACTTCACCTTAATAGAGAGTCTACAAAATTACCTAGAGCTTGCAGTCCTTTGTTCAGCAATGGCCCTTCTCCTGCTCCTTCGCCAAAATGTAGTGGCAATGTTGGGTTCACTGTGATAAGAACTGATAACAGAGACAGTCAGACATAGATCCAGCAAGCATCAAATATGCAAACAATCAAAACAAGACTGACTCGATATATATTTTGATAATAAATGAAAGGGAGCTTCAGAAATCTACTGTCACATCTAAAAATCCATGTTGAACAGACGGACAACTAGAGCTCAAAAAGTACCTTAGTTTTCTGTCTACGAAAGTAGAAGACCGCATCATCATGTTCCTCAAAGACGGTCCAGCAGCATTTGAAGACGCTTCAAGTCTCCTCTGGTTCTGGAGGCTATCATCCTTCTCAGTGCTGCATAAAACCATTCAATTGCTATGAAGTGCAAATGACCTAACTTTGTTGTGGAAACAATAATTGCCTGAACCTTTTTTTTATTATTGTGACAGAACACTAATAGTGTCTTTATTATCAAGAGCATTGCACTATCAATTATTATAATTATCCAACTTAAAACATAGATATTAAAAATGTGGATTAACCTCTCAGAATCAACTCTATCAGAATAGCCATAAAGAGGACTATTTGGCTCAAGCGGTGAATCACAGGAATCATTTTCTGCAGAATCACTTTCCACTGCAGCAGATACATGTGTCATGACAATTGCCCTTGTTGAGAGAGGTATGAGTTGGCCAGGAAACCGCATAAGATCAACCAAAAGTTCCAAAGAATTCAGCACAACCAACACAGACATATGCTTATATGAATCCACACACTCCAAATTTCCTTCAGCAGGCAAACCCTGAGACAAAATCATGAGAGAAAGATTAAAGAGGGAAGAAAATTTATTACAATGATGAGAAGCCAAAGTTACAGTAATAACACAGTATTATCATAATATAGCTAAACTTACCACCATTAGCCTACTTTCAAGACCAACAGTATCTGCAAGAACTTTGAATAGAATTGCCCGTGGACGGCATGAACCATGTTTTATTTGCCCTAACATTTGCACACCTCTATTCTCAGATGCATGAGAGGATTCCTCAAGGACAGTTTTCGCTGGACTAAGATCTGAATTTGGTCGTTTGTAGAAATCAGATACCTGTACAGTGAAGTCAAAAACAGGCATATTTCAGAACATGTAATCTGAAGTGAGATAGAAAATTATATTAATCAGCAGGCGCCTTGGTGCAAACTCAGAAGAATCCTGAGTCTGCAAAGTAAAATGCCATAAAATAAAAGATGGAACCATCATTATTCAAATGGTCATTTAAGTTCTTACACAAATAACTTCAGGGGGGTGCCCATCAGTAACAACGTAGACAATATCCAGCAGAACAATATCAGATTTTTAGAGTCGCATGGAATCGAACTAGTACAAAAATTTTCCGTTTCAACAAATTGAAAGACACCAACAGTACTTAAAAAATGTGATTAGAAGCTTTGCAAGTTTGATAGAAAATTCTAAAGCCAAAAGTTGTTAATGGTTATTAAATAGGAACAGTAGTCACCAATACTTGAAGACTTAAACGCCAAAGTTTTTTTTTTAGGGGTGTTAAAGGGGTTTTGGAAACTAGCTATAAAAATACAAATAACAAAATGTTGTTAAGCTAAACTAAAGAGAAGGAAGACGAGAAATTCAAACATTCTGTCCCCCAAGCAATGAAAATCCAAGATGTAATTAATCAATACTCACCAATCCTGCAATTTTTTTAATCATAGCTCCAGGACTTGAATTGAGACCTTTAACCAGGGCAACAATGAGTTGCTTCAGCATTGAAAGCTTCTTATCTCTCTCTGCATCAACAAGTATGATATCAGCCCTTAAACCCTCAAGCTCCAAAGCATGAAGTTCTTCTAAAGTGGGAATATCTTCAAAATGTTCCTTAAGCCTTTTCTCCTGCATAAAAGAGTACTTTTAACAACCAGAATATAAACAAAAGATCAAATATACAACTCTATCATACTATTAGACATGAATTATATATATGAAAAAATGAAAATCTTTAGGAAAGAAATATGAGAAGTGTCTCACTATGCTGCTAAAATAATATCTCATCCAACTTTTTATTCTTCTATATTTCTCCAATTATTCAATTGGTTTCTCTTTGATAATGAGGTAACAAAGTTGTCATTAGTAGAACCATTTAGCTCTCAAATTAAAGTCAATACTTCTTTTTGATTAGTAAAGTTAAGATTACTCGGACAAAACCAGAGCATATGGCACATCCCAAGACTTTAGTCGAAATTAATTTCCTGAGATGTATGTTTCCTGTAAATCTCATAAAAATTTGACTCTTAAAACAGACAGACTTTCAAGGAACAATATCACTTCAATAAGCAGACACTTCTCTCTAAATTTTTTGGAGTGAAAGAGGAAGGATATATAAGATATGTAACAAGTTTGATTTATAGTATTTATGGCATAACCATTAATGTGACCATTAAAGTTGTATTTTTTTTTTCCAGTTAGACCACTCAACTCAACTTTTAAACATGTCAACCACTCAACTATGCAAATTTGACAAATTAATCATTATAAGATTAAATCCTTTGAAAATTTTCACAAAGTTAAATGGCTAAATTGACAAAACTCACAAATTTAAATAGTCATATTAACACATTTTAAAGTTGAATGGTGGTCACATTCATGGTTCAACGATGTATTTGTATGTATATTAGCCAAATGGTAAATCTCAAGCCTTCCTGTTTGATGCCAGTGATTAAGCTAGAGGCGACAGACACTTGAGTTATTTTTCATATTGAAAAGCACAAGTATATACACACAGCTACACCAAAATTCATCACGGGAAAAAACACAACAGAGGTCACAGAAGTGAAGTTTATTTGGCCAAAAGGGCAAAGTGCAAGTTCCCTGATTTTGCCTATGTCAATTTACGGTAGACTCCAAAAAGGAATCATATGCCAGAAACAAGATGCAAAAGCTGAAAGAAAGTAAGATCAATTCTGTATGTCAAAATTAGGTTTATTAGCCACAGAAGCAAACACAAAATAGAGGCAACAAATAACAGATTGCATGTGCCCATGTTCGATTCTACCAGCAAAAGAACATATAGAAAGTAATAAAATGACTTTTAATGCTCACGGGAACAACAGAGTAGAAGCCATTTGGGATTGGTTCAGAAAGCATTCCAGTGCTCCAAAGAATCTGCGATGCTGTTTGATGCAATGATCTATCATATTCATCCCTGTCAGTCGATTTCTTGTTCCTCTGAATTTCTTCTCTAGATTCCAATGAAACAGATCCAAATCTTCCAACAAGATCTGATTGCCACCATGTAGCACCAGGAGCCCTGTGGTCTGCAGGCCCTGCTTCCTCACGTCTCTCATCCATGGCTCATTATTTACAGTTTTCAGATCCTCCCATGTATAGAAGGCTGGACGCCATGTGAAGAAGAGGATTCCCACATATTCCTAGGAAATATCATAAAGTCAAATTTCCAACATATTAAAATAAGTCACACGAGAAGAAAGGGAGTAAAATTCATCCACCATGGATTTAAACCAGAAACAAAAAATCTGAAAAATCATGTATTCAGCGATTAACTAGGAGGCCTGTTTATGAAAATTAGTCCATCTAAAAGAAAAAAGTTCATTGACTAAGAGAGCGTCAGACACATTAAGTCCATATATTATACTCCAATTAAGGTTAAGAAACGGGACACATTGCAACTGAAAAGATCTTGTTTGTCCGTCATCACAACAAGCTCAAAATAAGTAACAGAATTAAGTCATTATCTTCAGCTACAATTATGGACAAATTAATGTTCAAAATATTTAAAACACTTCCATTAAGGAGGTGAATCAAGAATGGACTAGCTCTTGATTAAAACAAGTTGCACACAAGACATCAGAGTTACAGGAAAGTTTCAGATAAGTATAAGCAGATAATCACATGTAATTTTAGCCAATGCATAGCTGAGACACCAAATAACATATTTAATTCCAATAGTTGTAGGATCCTTATCACTCACAGACAGGAGAAACAAGGTAGCCCATAAATAATCAAAACAACTAATAATGCTCTACATAGGGTTGCTTTTGGAGCTGAGTGATTGATATGTACTAAAAAATTTAGAAGGAAGATTACAGCTGATGGCAGCAGTAAAAACCCTCAGCAAGTGCAGAATATAGCACCTTATGTGATGTCTTCAGGTAACATCAGAGATTATGGGCCAAGAAATTTCACACTCACACAGAACAACAAGCAAGAGCTTATGGTTCAGATACAACCAAAATTTCCTGAATGAAATGCTATTTTGTTTGACAAGAGAAATTAGGCCATTGAAGATAACATATTCTTTAACTTTGGCTTTCATATAGTCAAGTTTAAAACGAAGATTCTTACGCTGAACATACATACCATTGGTCAAGAACTTTGTCATGTCAAATCAATTCTCAAATTAGATACACAATAGCAATGAATCCGGATTACAAAGCTTTTTCATGAGAATATTTTTGGCTACTAAAATCAACACGTCATTTTAAATTGATGAAAAAAAGATGTTAGTGGATTTCTCCATAACAATCCTTGAAAGATCTTACATTAGTGATAATGTGCATTAGAAAACTTAGAACCATAGAATTGAAAAGTATCAATTTGATATTTTCTGTATTTGCAAATGGGCTAGTAGGCAGCAAACTATTTGACTTCTATGCACTTGCAAACAAGATCAAATACAACAGATGAGTAAAATACTAGTTCTGGAAATATTCAAACCAGATCACCCAAGATAAAGAGACAATGACCTCCCAATTAGGATTTTTAACAGCACAAAATAATCAAGTCAGTATAAACGCAAAGTTATTCCCACAACGTCCAAAAAATAAATAAATAAAAGTCCATCCTAAATTCAGATTACCTGAAATCTTTGTTTTAGAATATGTTTGAAACTAAAAGCTAGGAGATAATAATACTAACAATATCAAATGGCAGGAATCTAATCATGTCTTAAAGGAAAACTATATTTGGAAAAGGTATTACAGTCTAATTATTTAATTTATGACCCGAACATTTTATTTGCAATTACTTAGCATATAAGTGTAAGAATAAACCTTATTTAACAGAACAGGAAGATTATTCGTAATTAAAAAACAGTGCACAGACACTAGGATAGGCTCATCGCATGCAGAAGCTTCCACACTAACCGAGCAACTATCCACATGATGTCCCACTAGAAAAAAGAAACTGAGATGTCACCCACTAATAGACTACATCAAAACCTATGGGTTCAAAAAATGATTCTCTTAGATATGAATTAACAACTTCCTTGTTAGCCCTATCATCTCCAGAAGATGTTCTCAAGATCAAACTAAATAAAATTATCCCAAATAATCTCAAAAATAGTAATGTTAATTGCATAAAGAGCAATCAGATTTCTATAGATGAAGCTAAAATGGGTGCTCTCTGTTTCCCACATTATTATAGCAGAGTCCTAAAACAAAGTGATAAAACACAAGAAGCAAAAAAAGGTAGCAAGATAATCATTTATCCATCCAGTATCATCATACTAGTACTGTTTCTTTCCTTACATTCTTTCCAAAACAGCATGAAGTACAACATTACAAGAAAATTTTGACATGCCCCCGGCACCTAAATCATAAAGCCTCCAGATTATTTTAGCTGATAAGGTAAACCACATTATATAAGTCTTCCTACTCCAATTGCTACTGAAGGAAGAACACGACAATCTGGCACCGAATGGTTAGATCTCAATCCAACCTAGTAATCACTCCCAGCATCCTACATTTTTCATTTTCTGATTTTATTGTTAGGTTTCAGCTAATACAACATCACTTGAGTTAAATTTCATCACAATCGACAAGAATCCTAATATCTAAATAATAATAATACGAACAATAACAAACAACTAATATAAGAAATCAAAATCCGCTTACTCTCCCCTCCATTTAAGCCGCACAAAATCACTTCAAATTCAAATTGATTTCCAGCAGATTAATAAACACTAAAAGCACAAAAAAGAAAAAGGCATAGCAATCAATAAGCCTCTAGATACACATTCGCATCTATGTAGTAGCAATGATCGAGGAGATTACCACCAGCAGATCTTAAAACTTGAATCTGAAGTATACTCCGCTGCCACTTCAACACCAAAGCATCAACATTTCAATCCTACAGCTACCGCAAATTCAGCTTCATATCCATATCAATCCAAAAGAAATTTAAAATTTTCACAAAACCGCACCAAATTAACAGTAAAAATGATTTGAAATAGACTGAGAAAATTGGAAACAGTATACGAGAAAAAAAAATAAAAAAGAAAATAAAAAAATAGACAGAGAGATGCAAACGAGGCAGAGAGAGAGAGAAGGAGAGAGAGGCGGGGGCTGGATTTGATTATGTGTTTTGGGTCTTCAATTAATGATGCGTCGAACGCGAAAGCGATGGCTTTTCTTTTCTAATTTCTCTTGAATTTTTTTTTTTTCTGGTTTGGTTAATAAAGTACAATATTGTCTACCAACTGTACAATGTTTAGTTATAAACAAGAAAACCAGGTATAAACGGTGATGCGGAAGTGTACAATTAGATTCATGAAAAGGATTTACTACTATTTTTTTCTTATTATGACTATTATTATTATTTCAAAAAAGAAATTGTTTAGAGTTTAATTGGAAGAAAAGAGGTGTGAGTCACGTGCAGAGAGAGCGCGAAGGAAGGCAGTGATCTCCGACAGCCAGCTGGGAGTGGCGGGTGGCTCACCAACATCCACACCTTCGTACGCGTGAATTTCTTTAAAGTCGCACTGCACTTGTGTGTTCAAAACTTCAAATTTAGTCTAACCCTACTTTCTACTCT
>JAWZTD010000048.1:6564459-6577808 GCA_035221335.1 Echites panduratus
TTTTTACAAAATTCATCTTAAAAGCAGCTTTGAATCACTGCCATTATTGTTTAGAATCATTTCTACTTAAGGCATTAATGGGATTTCCAGCATCTTTAGCCTTTTCGAGACCTCAAAAGTGAATTCTGCTCCTTTCACTTGAAAATTTATGGCATATGGTTTATTGCTTTGGGAGATATATTGTCCAAGTATAACGTAGCTTTCCTTTCTGTAAGAAGTGATACACAGATTAATCAATGGCCACTTATCACAGTTGTTTCTGTTTCAGTTGAGCCAGTTTTTGAAGAACATGCAACAATTTTTTTGTGATTATTCCAAGAAGTAAAACATGCAAAGTTAACCTTGATTACCTGATCGATGGAATGTTTTCAACCCATCTTCCGACATGCAACAAGTTACTAAGAATGGAATCAAGATGCACACACACAGGTGTTTCAAGAAAGAAGTTAAAACCCAAAGGTTCTTGAAATCCTGATTTTTCTTTTGTTTTAATGCTTGAAATTCCTTTTGCATGGCTAAAAATTTTGATGAATTGTAAACTTCTGTAATAATACCAGTAGACGTTTTATTCAGATCTATAATTGCTGTTCCAGAACTACTATTAGCAGTATGTCTCGGATCAATTTACTGTTATGCATTTATGTTCCCTGCCATAATCAATGTAAATAATGTTCTTGAATCTGGATAGATTCTTGTTTTGACATCCTAATTCTCAGGATTGCTTGGATTGACAATGAAAATGGATCAATTTACAATTGTCTTCAGCTGTTCAGCTTTCCCCATTCTCCAAGAAAGAGCAAGTTTCACATGGAATGCCAGAAATCTTGGAAGCCATATCAACTCTGCAACATAACTTCTTGTGCTGGTTATATGGTAGGAGGGACCTTAAAGGCAGTTGGAATTTGTTTTCACTCATTTGCATTAGATGTTATGTTCCATCACATGTATCAGAATCTCAGTCCAAATTGGAGGTTTTTGCACTCTTTGCTGCGAAATATAGCTAAACAGTTTCTGAATATATGTGAGAAAAGTGTAGTTGATATTTTCTTTTTCAAAGGGAATAATTATTCTTCAATTTCAAAGAATAAGATCAACATATTGCAGTATTCTGGGAAATCCATATCCCTTATATATTCAGAGTTCTCCAATGAGATTCTTGTGTTTTCTAAGCAGCATCTGATGAATTACTCAATGAACATATAACTAACTGCAAGCAAAAGTGCAATCTGTACATGATACAACATTTGAAGCCCATATAAGCAGTTTGTAGAATATCTTTATCTTAAGGTCTCTGAACATCGTCATACACATCTGTGAGTTCTTCTAAAGATGTTTCAACAACTGGGAGAGTTTCATTAGCGAGATCCTCGGTTTCAGAATCAGAAGCAGGCTTTGCATCAAATGCGAATTTTCTCTCTTGAGTAACCAACTCAGAAAGATCGAGCCTGTTGACATTTCTATATGCATCTTTAACAGCATTATATAGTGATTCATTGGGCTCAATTAATCTATATTTCAATCGGCCGTAAATTCTGTTTATGCCTTCAATCATGCCAGCCTTTCCATAACAACTCACCAGATGAATGAGGGTGACAATATCAGGTTCCAGTCCTGCTTCTTGCATTCTCATGAAGATATTCAAAGCTTCATCACTTTTTCCGGCAGCTCCATAGGCAAATATTGCGGCATTGTATGCAAAAGAACCAAGACCAGTCTCTGCTTTAATGAGGATTTCACAAGATTCAAGTGCAAATGCATGTAAACCAACTACAGAGAAAACTGAGGTTATCACAGCTTGTCTGGAGTAAGATTTCCCTTCCTGATAAGAGGATTCGAGCTGTCTCACTGCTTCATTAGGATATCCTCCCTTCTTCAGAACTGTAAATAATGCCTTGAAGGTCCCTCTATCAGGTAAAAGCTTTCGATCAATCATCTCCTGCAACAACTCACCACATGCAACGAGCTCACCATTTGTGGCATAACATGCCATCACTTTGTTAAATGTTACACAATCCTTCAACAAACCTGAAGATTTCATTTCCCTGGCAACTTCGATGGCTTCATCAAGCATCCCCATGTTTTTGTACACGTATATCATTGTCGCAAATGTGACTCCATCAGCCCAACCTTTCTGTTTCAGATTATCAAATATCAATTTTGCTTCAGATACCGTTCCCAATTCTGCATACAGATTCAGCATGCTATTGGATGCCACTATATCAGGACCACCTTCCAAATGCTTCATCTTCTCATACAGTATGTTCGCTCCCTCAACAGATCCAAGCTTACTATAGGCTTTGATCATAGAAGTCAAAACTATTTGGTTACTGGGTATACCTAAAGTTTCCATTTCATGGAAATAGTGGACAGCTTCATCAAAATTTCCAGCTTCTGCAAATCCATTTATCAATGATCCAAAAACAACAACATTTGGTTTTACATCCGCTTTTGACATCTCTTGAAAGATATTGGTTGCGTCAGAAAGCCTACCCATTTGGGTATAATTTGCAATTATTGCAGAGAAAGATTGGCATGCCGGTTTGAATCCTACTTCTTGCATTTCAGCTAATAAGTCCCTTGCTTGGTCCGCTAAATCACTTCCAGCAAACATTTGGATAAGAGTATTGTAAGTACATTCATCAGGCCATGTCCCATGATTTTTCATGCCCTTGAAGAGTGAAAAGGCTTTATCATAGAGCCTTGCCTTGCCATAAGCCTTGATCATAACATTGTACTCCACAACTTCCTTTTTCGGTCGAAATAAATCCCTCTTGATAAAGAAAACAGACTCGGCTTCAGCCCATAGTCCCTTGTCTGCATACAAATCTATGATAGCAGCATATGTCCTTGATGACAACCTACCAGCTAATTGGCACTTCTTGAACAAGACATTGGCCTGTTCATTCAGTCCCTCATTGACATACATCTTCATAACAACCGGAAGAGAGAGCTCATCAACATGCATACCTGATTTCTCCAATTCTTCAATGACAGCATCCACCTCTTGAACCATATTCCTCTCTGCTAGTAAACGAAAAATGGCTCTACGGGTTACATCATCCGGAAAAAGACCAACTTCCCTTATCTTCCTATAACAATGAAGAGCAGCATCTAAGTTGCCCGCATCTGCATACAGAGACAGGAAGATATTGTAGGTCTTCGTATCAGGATTGATTCTCCTCTCCTCCATCTTATCAAGTAATGATTCAGCCTCAGACAAACGACCATGACTTCCACATATGAAGATCATAGTGTTGAAAGTAATGGTATCCATCTCAACCCCAGAACTTAACATTTCACCAAAAACATCTGCAGCATCCTTCAAACGCCCTGCCTTTCCATACAAATCAATCAAGGTATTATAAGTAGCTGTAAGCCGTGGTTTCATAGCAGAGGTTCCTTCCTCAGCTGAATCACGACCAGGAGAAGAATTATTCCTATTGCCTGTCCGGAAAAGCTCAGTCAACAAAAAGTGCCTCAAACTAATAGGCTCGGTTACAGTCTTAGATTTTGTATCATCTATTGAATCCAAAGAAAGAACATCCAATTCAATTCTCCCAGCACACCAGTCCTTATAAAACCTGTCAGCTCTGTCATACTCCCCAGCATCCTTCAAAACCTTCACAACTGTACTCATGGTGACTTCATCCGGGAGAATGCCTCCTAACTTCATATGCTTAATCCATAAAAGAGCCTCCTTTACGAGCCCTGCTTTGCCATACACATCAACAAGCATACTGTATGTATTATTTGTTGGTAAAACTCCCCTTTTTGCCATGTCAATCCAACAAAGCCTCAACTGATCCCATTTTTTTGCCCTACCCATTGCCCGTAGCACAACATTATAGTGAATCACGTTAGGAATGTATTCCTCCTGTGACTTGATCCACTCAAATACCATCAGAACTTTCTCCCAACTGCGCTGCTCCTTGAGAATCACAGTGAGTTCCTTAGGATTAAGCTTCCCGTAATGCAATTCAAGTGCTTTCTCAACATCATTTTCAGTCTCTAACGACCGTAAAATCGAGGGCAAAACCCCCCCATAGTTCTTTTTCTTTTTACCGTTAGTTACATTTCTTGAAGACAAAGTTGCAGTCTTTGCACTACACCGAACCTTAAACCCAACAAGACTCCTATTTTCTTCGAAATATTGCTTCTGGGGTATTGGCACTATTCTACATAAACCTAGCTCCGCTGTCTGTGAAATAGATTTTAGTTGAAACATTTGACCTTTTTCAAGAAAAGGGAGCATGTATGAGTTAAACCCTAGATAAACCCTGGAACAGAGAGGAAAGTGAAAGGTTTGAAGCTTACTTGTGGATTGAGATGGGTTTTGAAGATTCTTACGGTTTTCCCCAACTGGTGCAACTCTGTAAGAGAAAGGTTGAAGCATGGTTATAGAATCACAGCCCATTCCCTGTTTTTTGAGCAGCGTCTATCAGTGTTAGAAAGACTGCCAGTTTAAACTACCATTTGTGGTAAGAAGGAACCTTTTGTGACGTGTGAACAGTCTTGTCCCTTTTTTCTTGAGAAAAATATAATTTCGAATGAAACATTTCTATGAATTTTTTTTTTCTTCAGAGAAATGAAAACATGTAATTAAGTAAATTCACTTTTATTTTAAATATTTGAAGTGATTTACTGATAATACTTAATAAGATAGTTAAAATAATAATATATTAATAATAATAATTAAATATGTAATTTTAGCTAAATATATTTACTCCGTCTCATAACGATAATCCATATTATTTGTTCGCGCATCTTAAAAAAAAATTAGTTAGTGTAGTTAATATAATTAATTTTAAGGGTAATTTAACTTTTATACCATGTATTCAATTTATTAGAATTAAAAATACTTCCTCCGTCCCAAAATATAAGTCTTTTTAACCTCATATATTTATCTCATAATATAAATCATTTTACAATTTACAATGTATATTTATCATTTTTTCCATTCATACCCTTCATTTAATATCTCATTCATTTATTATAAAAAATATAATTATAGTTATAAATATAAAAGATAAGGGGGATTTCATACAAAACAACAATTATATTTTCATTTTAAAATATTTTATTTCTAAAATTAATTAAAATTTTCTAATACAAATTAACATTATATTAAAAATTTACTAATTCAAACCTTTTTTTTAATTTGTCAGAAGAACAATACTCCCTCCGACCCATAATATAAAGCGTTTATATTTATTTCATATGGATTAAAGAGTATTAAATGTAGGTGTGTTATGTTAAAAATATTTTTTTTTTCACTCTTTCTTAATGACATTTATCTTTCTTTGCAATAAATAAATAAGTATATCAATGGAAGGCAAAAATTAAAAAAACATATTGATAATTGTAAAATAACTTATATTATGGGACAAAGAAAACAAGCTAAAATGACTTATATTTTGAGACGTAAGGAGTACCATATTTTGTAAGATTTACATGGAAGGCAGCATATACAAAACCAGCCAGCTTTGTCCTCTTTTCACAGCACCAGAAACATGTGAAGAATGAAAATAGAAATATATGAAATTGTGTGATGGAAACCAAATATCATGATGGGAGAAGGAATATATTGAATCCTTTGCAAACAAAACCATTCTGCAGCTCCAAAATTCTACAAAACTTTTAAGAACTTAAAAAGTGGCTAAAGACCATCTTTAAGATTGGCTATCAGAGCAGCAAGGTCAAACAACAGGCACAGGGCTTAGCTCACTCAGCACCTAAACAAATTGCTCAAAGGCAGGATATAAAAAATCTGTGTAACTAAACAAATTGTTCAATGGCAGGATATAAAAATCTGTGTAACTATAGGTACATAGCATAAGTTCAGACAAGCATAGTTCCAACAGCATCAGGAACTTAAGTCAAGGGCTGGTTCCATCTGTAAGCCAATACAGAAAACTCAGGAACATTCTTCAACTATGAGGTAAAATCACTATCGAGTGAAAAATAAATTTTGTAAAGAATGGGCATAAGCTAGTAAGTGTGAGATGTTTTCTGCTCAAGAAGGTGTAAGAAATGGCAATCAGAGAATTCAAGAAATACGTCAAGTTCAAGGAAGCAATCTTCTTAGTTATCATGTCACAATGCTGACATCATGGTTCTTCTTGCAGCCTCCCTCTTCATCTCTGCAGCTTTGCCGCTTCCTCGGAAGTACATGTAAACTTGCTGCAGAATACATAGAAAGCAAAATAAATTGTGGTCAGTGAATAACCCACAAAGAGATGACAACCCAGAGGATGAGATGGGTACTGACCTGAATTACCCATATGCTGACCAAAGATTCAATTGTGAAAAATGCAAATCCAATCAAATAAAATATCTGCAATTAAATCTCAAGTCAATCCTTTCTTGAATTTCTTTTTTTCTTCCAAAGATAATAGAAAAGGCTTGATTAATGCAAAATGTTTTAAAAGGACTCCAGAGGAAACCACCACAATTATTTATCAATCATTGAAATGGGTTTAGGCACCAAATTTCCAATGACCGAGCCACATCTAAGGCTCAGGTTTAACAAACTAACTCCTAATTAACTAAATGACCTCTTTCACCATCCCCAGTCCCTGTTGGCAAAAAGATCTCTCATAACTTCCTCAACTCTATCAGATATTCCCAAGCATCCCTAACAAAGACATAAATATTCAGGAATGCTAAACATATGAGAAGAGATGAGAGGAATCAACCGAGTAAGGAAACCTGTTTCCTGCCTGAATAAAATAAAAATTCAGTTTAATAACTCAAATACCACTTTTCGTAAATTGGTAAGGCAATAGTTAATTTTTTTTTTCTTTTGAAAAATGATGGTACAATGGAGAAGAATCATGCAAAATCATTTTCAATTTGATCTTCCTGACAAAAGTTACGAAGTTACTAGTTTTCAGAATCTGGGATGGGGTGTGTAATCCAGATTTGACAGAAGAAGTTCAAACTATTCTAAACTAACAATGGTGTTTGAATTTTTACTAACTAGGAATAAAGCATTATCAGCAGTGGGCAGTTGCACATATAACAGCTGTATAGCAAATAACATACTCACCCCGACAACAGTGTTTGAACTCAAGAGATCAATAGCAGGCAATATTCCACTGGGAACAAAAGAGAAGGCAAGCATAAGTAGCAGAATAAAAGGTTAAGTCAACCGTTAAGACACACAAGCATGGCGGCTGGAATCACCCATCTCTATAACCTTTCTCATTTCTTTTTCCCCAATTACCCCACCAGTGTGGTCAAATGCTAGAAAGCAGAACTAAAACCCCAAATATATGGCATACACATACTTACGTCAAAGATTTCCCCTTGAAAGGTGCTGGGGGAGCAATAGCAGCAATGATACAGAAGCCAATATGAAACTGTAGCACAGGAAAGAAAATACAACATGGAGGTTATGGCAATTTACGAACTCAACTTTAGAAGGTAAATTTGAGAAGTTAAACTAAAGTTTTGTACCAGGTAACACAAGAAAAACCACCCAAACTTCAGAGCACTATCAGTCCTGTATAGATAGAGCCGCCGTTTGTAGAATATCAGCAGTAGCTAAACGGGTAGGTAGAAAGAAATAAATAAATAAACAATGAGTAAGAAGCAGCATTTGTAGCATTTCGGTTATGTATTTGGCCCAACCATTGTGTCTCCTTTAGAAGACCCAAGTGTCAAGCAACAAAAGTTGCAATAGATATGTATTTTTGGCTTGACCAGAGCACTTGGGATATTAGACAAACATCAGACAGCAGGACATCTAACATGATAGTGTCTCATATACCTCATTGCGCGATAGAGAGGACGATACCAACCCACATAGGCTCCTGGAACTCCTGATATGAAGTAGATAATAGAAAGAAGCCAGATTGTTGGACCTGCAAGACAGAGAAGTCGAAATGAGTGTTTAAAGTGTAATTAAGTTAATATCTCAAATCAGTAACTGGTAATTTTTTGCGAACCTTCGCCTTTGACCCAAGCTACAGTAACTGCCACAATATTATAAAGAAGGCAGACGAACAATCCTGCAAGGGCAAATTCCAGCAACTGATAAAATGGACAATAACTTCCTGACCAATATCTTGTCAGACCAAAGACGAAAGTAAAGTTCTGAAACAACATAAACAAAATTGGTACAGAACTAGCAAGAGATGACTGACCAAATAATTGTTTTCAATGATCAATCCTCATCACTAAATGTGAAGAGTAGTCCAAATTTTCAAGTTGTTCTAGCAGACCAGAACGAAACTTTAAAATTATTTACCAATTTCTCTAATCCTTTTCAATCAATCAGTCATTGCACAAGTTGAGATTCTTTTAAAGATTGGACAAACAATGCACCAGAACTACAAGCCAGACTCAATTACAGTTCTTGAATTCCTATTACCATCACTAGACTTTTAAATTGTTTTTGCTATCCTTCAAAAAGAAATACTTTTTATAGGTAATGTCTGTAGCTTGCCATCCTTGCCATATGCAATCACAAAAAAATTCCTAGAAGTAGCACAATTATCTTGTTACTCTTCCTTGAACTAAGATGTAGGGGCTTCTAGATTTGGCACACCTAAGACAGGAAGAATTACACAACAAATTCAGGCCACAGAATCGTCATCACTCAAGCTTAAAATGGTGCTAACTGAAGTCTGTGAGTATGCCTACAGTATCTAGGAACAACAGGTGGTTTTAAGTACCATTATCAAATTTAACATGAAATCCCTACACTTCGTGCTCAACCTCACTTAAACAGTGCCCACTTAACATGAGAAGTGATGCAATGGCATAGAAGTGCCTTATTCTCCAAGGTGATAAGAATGGACAAAGAATGTGTACACATGACCAAGAATACATAAAGAAAAGATTTAGTAGTAAAATGGCATCCTGTCCTAGAATGGTCAAATGAAGGACCTGATATTCCTGAAGACATCATGAATGGATTCACAAAGGAAATGGAAAGATGGAAAGACATAAAAGTCTATATCAGATATACTACAATCATCATATGCGTTTATATCCTCGAAGGCATAATGAACAGACATTGAAGTCAAAACACCCCAACAACCCCCCAAAACATGAAAATAAAAAGGAAAAAGAGGACAAGGCAAGTGAGTAGTGTCAGTAGAAAGCCACAAATTTATCTCTAGTTCTCATACCCAACAATGTGGTGAATGCAACATACTGCATCCTTTGTAGATGGATAGGAATTTCATTTGCAATGTCATGGTGAATTAATGGCCAAAATGGTGGCCAATTCTTCTCTTCAAGAACAATTCCAGCTGCCAAAAGAAAAGTATGTCAAACTAAATACTCTCTAATGGAAAAATCATGTGTCTTACGAATTTGTAAAGGTAGAAAGTCTATGAGCAATACCTCTAGCTATTTTATCTTCCCTCTTCTTCAGTTCCTATAAAAAACCAAAATAGCTTATTTACTTTTTACTTTAGTGATTGAAAATCAAAAGCTACACAACAATATCTCAGATGTTCACAGAAGCACCAGTGCTATATGAAAACTATTTGACACCCCAAAGTATTCCAGTAAAGAAACCATATGAAAAATAAGATACATAACAAAGATTAGTTCATCTAAAAAAAAGACAGATTCTAACTCTGAAATTGACAGGAACATAATGGCTACAACATACTTACTGACTAAACACTGCAACCCATTGATGAACGTGTCTTTTGCATTTCAAATTACTTAAAAGTAGGCAAAGTCAAAACAAATATACAATCCTCTAGGTCTTAAATCTTTTATACAATTGGAAAGGATAAATAGAAGGCAAACCATTAATTGATATTCTTGCAACTTAAGATCTGAAAGAGGTTGGATATGTGCCTCAGGCTTGCCATTTCAGAAAACTACACTACATGTCAACCTGAGAATCCCTAGGTTAAAGTGGAGATATTTACTATTAATAGGACAACCTTCAAAAGGTTGTAATCATTCTTATCGTAGCTTTCCGTGTATCCATGGACACATTTCTCAAAGCAAGAAGTTGAAAACAATCAAAGTATTCTCTAAAGGAACTGATACACAATAAAAGATAGATTCATCAGGACAAAAATATTTCTCTTCTAGATGTCGATCCAAGTGAACAGACACCAATAAGAATGTTTGGCAAAAATTTAAAATTTAAATTTCAGTACTAGTCTTCTTATGTGAAAACTTTCACCTAATATTATCATACCTGTTCCCTTCTCTTTAATTCTGCCTCTTTAGCTTGGAGTTCCTTCTCCCTTTTTTTCAGATCCTAAATTTGGAGACCAGAAGATCATCAACCCAAATGTTCAAAGGCATATAGGATACCTAAACGTAAGACATGATAAACAGTGCACCTTGCCACTGTCAAGTGGAATATCAACTGTTGCACCACGATCATAGTCAGCTGGTTCATGAGGGAGGGGAGAGAGCCTCGAGTTTGCTTGAGCAACACTTCCAGGATTCTGAAAATCTCAGTAAAGGAAAGAGCACATGAATGGACACACATATTATAGTCTACCTGTCTAACAGCAATGGTGTTAAGTGAAGATCAAGAAACAAATTGCTTTCTGTCCACTAATAAAATAAATTCAAGGGTATATATTTTTCTCCTGCAAGTATACTATACTTCTCCAGTCATTCCACACTCCACACTGAGGTTTAATCTGCAGTAGATTTGGTATTTGATGCTAAACCTTTTTAGTTTTTCATAACAATTTGGAGCTTACTCCGTTGTCATATATTTTTCTACAAGACCCAGCATTTGAAATGTATCGACGTGATTTGGAGATTAGACTTTGGACTTTTCAGGATACCCTTGGTTTTAAAATGTATCAGTTACTAGAGAATTGAATGAATCTAATATTTTCAGCTTTTAACAGTTTCTTACAAAAATCATGGTGGAGCTTATAGATTCTGAAAGCTTTTCATACTTGTATTCATACAAACAAAGGTATTTTCCTGACCTCTTACATTCTCAATTCTAAATTAGATTTGTTACTAGTGATTGATATATCATCCACAATAATTAATTTGAAAAAAAAATGAATATCCAATTCAACTCAATAGCCAAAAAAGTTGCTATACCAACTCACAGAAAAAGAGTAAAAGTTGAAAACAAAAAACAACATTCCAACCTGAAAAGCTGCAACCATAACAAAGGTTGTCTAAAAGGGAAAAAGTTTCCTTGATCATTGCAAAGAATACAGTCGTCAAACTCTCCACCAACTTATAGTTAACACATCTTGGTTACCAATGGGTCTTCATGTACATAATTTTTTGCATAACAATATACACACCCAATTTGAGTCCAAAAAAAAAAAAAAATAAGGCAGCTTCCTGCTCCCATATCCATTGTTATAGGTCCTGAAGATTAAAATGTTAATCTTTGACCCTAAAAGTTCACAATGGAAAATCTTACAGTATTCATCGCTGTGCGTTGTTCTTATTACATATTTTAAGATATCGTTAGGATTTTTCGAGTTACAACTCTATTATGTAGAGGTCTATTACTAGGTTAAAATTTTGTAGATACTTTCTCTAGTGCTTTCAAATATGAGACTGACAATCTGAATATAGGAGAAGAATTGCATGTCTCAAGGGAAAGCTTACTGTCATATAAAATGAACCAGCACCATAGTTTGGCTGACCCTTTGCTTGAGCTCCTCCTTCCTAAAGTTGAATCACATGATGAAAATACAATTAATGGTAAAAAGTTCGACAGGAGATAATAATAACAGTGTGAATGCAAGACAAATAAGAACACAACTGACAACTTTTGATCCCAAAAGCATGATAGAATCATAGGAAACAGAGATATCTGCAAAAGATTCATTTCACAACTTATTTCAATTTTTCAACCACCATTTGCTAATCGCAAGGAGTAATATGTATTTCTTTTTCCTTTTTTTCCTATGAAGGATAAAAATTTCGGACAGAATGTCAAATGAGTTAGAACAAGATATGAATCAAGCCATTCAGAAGACAGAAAATTAGAAATAGAGAAAGCAACCAGGGAGTGTTGTTACACAGGCCGGACAACTGACAATTTGAATGTGAATAGCTTCTGAAATTCTCTTCATATTCTGAAATATAGTTTCATCCAATTATTATCTCAAAAAGGATAATATCTAGGGATACGCTACTAAGCTAAAAAAGGTACTATATGTTCTTGTTCCTTGACCAGGAAGAAGGCCTCTCACCACACAAATGAACAGATAGAACACATACTGAACAACAAATCTATCTAATCAGAGCTCAAATCCAATAGTGAAAGTAGATCAATTTCCACTGCAATGAAGATTTTCAATTGAGGTTTCTCATTTTCCAGAAGAAATTGGAAAAAAACATTGATGTTGTCCTATTACAATATGACACAATGACTCAATCACAGAGAAAGAGCAATGGCACACAAAAAAGTTGATAAAATGCTCAAAATCAGGAAACAAAATATCTGAATAAAATCAACTACAAGAAAACAAATTTTCTGAAACCCAAAATGGATCAATGATTGAAACGATGAAAACCCATCAGGCCATCATTACATCCCAAAATTTCCAAGAATTCAAAAACAAGAAATGCAAGCATAGCAACAAAATCCACATTACCAAAACAGCCATTCAAGAAGACAATAATATTCACATTCATATGCACATCAAAAGACCAGATGAGCGTACTGAAAATGGGTTAACGTCTTCCTCAAAAGGATTTGAATCGTAACGACCAGCCATGAGAATTGAGAGAGAATCGGACGGGACAGATATTCAAAATGTCTTAACAAGAAAGTATTATTTTCAATAATTAAAAGATACTATACAGAAAAAATTTTGCAGATCTGAGGAAAACAGTGTTCGAAGATTTCGCTTCCTTTTTCCACTCAATGACGGTTGATTGAGAATGTAAATTTACTATGTACCAATGGCTTTCTTGCATGAAACGAGATTCTCTCTGACATTCTTTTTTATCTATAAAATACTTTAACGTGGGAAAATGTCGGTTTCTTTTCCCGGCAATTTCTTTTTTATCTGAAGAACGTCAGGGATTTTAGCGATTATATGTAAGTTGTGGAATTTTAGGCTTGTTGATTTGGTTCAATTTAGATATATTAAAAATATGTTTGGATATAACTCAACCCAAAAGCCCAAAAGCTAATTCAAGGGGGGAGATTGCTCGATTCTATATAATTATATATATATTATAATTTGCTCATGTATACCACAATCCATTTGGGATTCTCAAATGATATAACATATTTGATTCGTTCTTTTTTAAAAAAATATATTAATTTATAAGTTTTTATTTATATTACTCCCTCATTTTGTCCCTATTTATGGATCATTTTATTTGCATATATTTTATCAATATTAAGGTAAAATTATTTTTTT
>JAWZTD010000048.1:6587027-6598984 GCA_035221335.1 Echites panduratus
ATATATATATATATATATTTAAATAGATGAATTTTTAATATAAAGTTTCCTTAATAACCTACTTAATTATGAGATTTACATCCATCAACCTGAAGGTCCTAACTAGTATTAATAAGAAGTGATATACAAACATGTAACAGGAGATCCGGAACCCATTGATGAGAAGGAAAAGTTAGTAACTATTATAAAAACAAATGCTTTTTATAATTTTTTTATAAATTAGGTCAAAATTTGAATTCCATTCCAAATGAAAGGAGTAATATTAATACTAATTTCATCTCACGTAATAAGGTGTTAGCACTCATTTCATATGAAATTTTAAATGTTATTATCTTATATAAAAAAATTATCCCTTTTATTTCTCTTTAATAACTACATTCCTTTTTCTTTACAATAAATGAATAAATATATCAATAAAGGGTAAAAATAAAAATTAAAAAAACATCTTAAGAATATATTGATAATTGCAAAATAACTTACTCTTGTCTACTTTAATTTGTTTGACACTTCAGGTTTTCTCACCCAAATTAAGGTAAACCTTTTTTGGGACGATTTTAAGTCTTATTATTGGTCTTGATTTCTATTCTTGTTTCCCTTCTCTCTCCTCAAGAAAAGAAAGCTTGATGGGTTTTAAGATGAAGATGTCTGAATGTATTAAAATGTCATCAAACAAGGTAAAAAAATTTTAACCATTAAAGGTGAGTTAAGTCAAAAACGCTTTTTATCTTGAAATGTGTTAATGATAAATATTTTGAAATAAAAACAACCTTCTTAAATGACAAATAAATTAAAATAAAAGGAATATATAATAGAATAAATAAAATATATTTATATTTTGAAACGAATAGAGCACCATAAACATTTATATGCTTACACGAGAGTCTCATTCATTCAAATTCGATCATTCTAAAACTTCTTCTATGTTCAAGTTGATTGCAAGATTGAAAATTGTGTATATGATTAATTTGGTCATTCCAAGGTGTAATCATTATCCGAAACACAACTTTTTGTTCTCCTGCACAAGTGGACGAGGACATGTGCATATAATCTTTGCATGTGATGTGGTAAGAGATATGTATATAAATGAATGTGATCCAGTCAAGAGAAAGAAGAAACAAAAGAACAATTCATCTTTGCAACCAAACCCACAGAGAGGAAATGGAAGCTTGAATACGTCTTTCCAGCTTTAATAATTTGTTCTAATTATTATTTCAATTAATGAATATCAATCATATCATATAGTTAATTGGATGGATATAGATTCTATATCCAAGAACAACGACGTACAACTTTGAACATACCACATAAAAGTAGGTTAGAATAAAGTGATGCAAAGGAAAACCAGCGATTTAATCCTTTCTTTTTTCTAAGTTTTTGATCCATTATATATATATATATATATATATATATATGAGAATCCCATGATGAATATTTACCTTTTGATAGTTTTCAATTCTTCTTTTTAGTTAAAAATTTTTGCAAAAACCTAATTTAACAATAGAGATTTAGAAAATCTAAAAAGAAGAAAAGCAATAGATTTACCACGTATATCACATAGAAGATAACTGGAAGAGGTAAAGACAGAGTAATCGAGAGAAAAGAAGAAGAAACAATGAAGAAGAGAGGAGAAAACAAGAGAACGAGAAAAGAGAAAGTCGGAGGAAAGTTTTAGAAAACGGTAACCTATATCATCTCAAAGAAATAAAAAAGTAAAAAAAGATGGATTAAGAAAATAACAACTATAGGAACTTAAGAAACGAAATTACAAAAGTGCACCTTTTCGGATAAAGATGCCCTATACCAACTTTTGGTAGCAAAGTGGATGGGTTCGTATAATATAAGACTAATAGCTGCTCCTATTTTTTAAAAATTGGTGATAAAATATTTTTTTTTATAGTAATAGTAAATGATGAAATTTTCATAAATAATAATATTTGCACTACATATTATGTTTATATTTAAACTTACATATTTATATACACAAATCAAAGAGGAATACAAGTATAGTAGAAGTATAATGCCATTATTTTTTTTAAATTTTTTTTATTAACATTTCATAGTTGTTAAGTATATCAACATCAAACTTGCATAGCTTGTCACTGAATCTCATTACTCTATTTTTAGTTACATTTTTGTTTTTCATTAGTTTATCGACCCAAAAAAAAAGTAGTATTAAACAAAAAGTTCATATTTATAGTATTGAACAAAAAGTTCATTATGTATTTTGTTTAATTCTATAAATGTTTTTACCATAAGGTAAGTTTGGATACTCACTGTATGTATATGCATTCGTGGTTTAATTTTTGTAAGCAAAAAGTTATCCTTCCTCGTGTGAAAATTAGACCCCAAAAACCAAAAAAGAACAGTATAAATAATGGAGTAGTACTGATATTCATGTCTTGTTTCTTTCTTTCTTTTTTTTTTTTTCCCTCAAAACAAATTCTATTGGAATGCACATGCAACTGCTGAACTTCTTTTGCCACAGCATATATACGGAGACCTGCACATCATTGAGGACCCCATCATATTTATCTGCCTTCTCAAATTACTGCAGAATGACCATACGTATAAATATAATATTACCTTTTTCCTTTGAAATTGAATTTTTTATTTTATGTCATATTTATTTTATGACTTAATTTATTTTTTAAGTTATAATGTCAATTTTCTTAATAAGATTTTATCTAATTTAAGAAATATAAGAAATTCATCTTCTAGCAGTTTAAAATGAAAAAATAGATTAATCATAATGTTATTTTATTTTTTAATTAAAGTTAACTGTAATACCTGATTTTTTTATAATCAAATTAGTATTTATGCTATCTACAAGCTGTCAAAGTGATACTTCTGATCACTTGATGGTAATTTTTTGATGAAAATTTTCCTGTTTTGAATACTAATTTGACAGTTTATAAAAAATATAGATACTAATTTGACTGAAAAATTACTATCGGGTATCGAAGGTATTACATTGGCGGCTTGTGAATAATATAAATACTAATTTAACTAAAAAAAATAGATTATTACAATTGACTTTAATAAAAAAAAAAAGATATTGTGAAAAATAAAACATCTAAATTCTAAAGAAAGAAAAAATTTATATTCCATACAAGGGTAGGCACAGCTTGCCGTAAATAACAAGTACCGTATCCCTCAAAGCTGGCTGAGCTGCTGGATTCATTTCCAAGAGCATTTTCCATGTGTGTTTGCTTAAGTTACAGTTCTCAATGGATTCACGACACCAATCACAAGACAGTACGAGCAATAATTTGGCCAAAAAAAGCTGCTATGTACTACTTGCTGTCCACAATGCACAGCGACGGACAACCATGTTAATCGATTGAATTCAATCTTAAATTTTTTGAATGCCTGAAAATTTAATATATCATCGGAATGAACATTTCGTATTCGAATTAATATTAAAAATTTATATTCTTTCCAAACAAAAAGGAATATATTAAGCGTATAAATTTAACTCTTTTCTATCTGATTAAGCTTTTAAGGTGGATGAAAATTTAAGAGCAACTTTGAGGAAATCATTCTGCACCACAACAAAAAAGCTCAGTGCCTGGCTGCCGACTTGACCGTGGCAGCTTCTTCTTCACTTATGAAACTAGTCTCAGATATAATTTAGCAGGAGAATAGACGAAAGTGAAGTAATCTGGCAGTTAGAACATAAAAGATCAAAAAATCAAGGAGTTGATTTGAGTTGGATTGGACTTAAGAAAAGTAAGTTGAAAGCCATGAATCTGGCCCAAATCAATTGGACCAAAATTGATCCACATGAGATTAAAAAAAAAAAAAAAAAAATCAAAATGACAATTTTGCCACTATTACCGGGTCCGATTCGTCGGTTTAGCTTGGGTCCTTCCACAACCCAGGCTGGTCCTAAGCAATCTTCACTTCGCCCATTACCACTCTCTGGTCCTCGCCAACCACCACCAAATCCAAACTAAAAAACCTCCACAGAAAAAGAACGGCGAGGATTCAGAGAAAGAGAAGGGAATTGAATATCCCCGGTGGATAATGAATTCCCGTTTAACAACCCTCTTCACACGATCGTTGAAATCCAAGAAATGCCCAAAGTTTTCATTGCAGTGCTTCTCCACCCTGAATTCTTCTCCACCTACTCAGAGTCCCCAATTCAATCAGACCCTTGAAGGATTACGCCAACGGCTTGCATCTGAGGCCCCCACCTTAGGGGATTTCGTTAGGTTGCAGACTGACAATGAGTATTCTGTGGAGGTTGGTACCAAGAAGAAGCCATTGCCCAAACCTAAATGGATGAAGGAGTCGATTCCTGGAGGCGAAAAGTATACGCAGATTAAGAAAAAATTGAGGGAGTTGAAGCTTCATACTGTGTGCGAAGAGGCTAAATGCCCTAATTTAGGAGAATGTTGGTCTGGTGGTGAGACTGGGACTGCCACGGCAACTATTATGATTCTTGGTGATACATGTACTAGGGGCTGCAGGTATTATCTCAGTTTTGCTCCTTTTATTTATTCGTTGCATTTTGTTTGGGTTTACTTTTATTGCTCTTCTGTAAAGTAAGTAACTTTTAAGTGAACCCATTGGCCAGTAGTCCGGCTGGGTTCCGGTTATTATCCCCAGGGAGGTAAGATTCAAGAGAGAAATAGTATTGGAATCAGGTAACTGAAATGCTGACTGTATGTTTAGTATAAAGAGTGCTCAAGCAAAAAAGCATGGTACAGATGCTAAAATTTTTTTACTTAATAAATAGTATGCTAGTTTATGATATCATTGATGTTTTGTTTAAGTGTTTAGCTAGTGGCAAGGTGGAAGCTTAGATGGTAAAACATGTCTTACCTAGTTGAAAATCTTGACTTTCATCCACATCCCATCACCAATATATATTGAGTGTGGAGCTATTGCTTTATGGTGAAGAAAGTTCCCTCAAGTGGTCTCAGACGTATGATTGAGGTGCAAGGTTGAAATGGTTATTGAGAATAGAATGAGCAATTAATGAGGTTATAGGGTTGTTAAATCAATAGTTTGGGATGGGGCTTATGCCAATTTCTGTTTGATAGATAAAATCCATCTGTAAAGGCTCAATGGCCATGCCATGCGGTAAAACAATGATATTCTTTAGTCAAAATAATAGAAGAATGATATGAGGTCTAGAGCAGCAACTTAATATAAAATAAAATAAATGTTGCAGTGCGATCCTGCTACTTAGTTACTTTCAAGAGAAATCTATAGGTCAAGTGAGAGTAAGTTTCTTCTTAGGAAACTTTTATCAAAGTTTAAGAAGATAACTTGCTAATTCTGTTTCTCATTTTTATATTGCGATGCTTTTATCTTTTAATAGAAATTGACATATTTCTTAGTTTTCATCTCATAATATTGGTTTATGAGGCATACGAGGGTGCCTGGTGTTTTTTTTCTCTGTATTTCAAAAATGATTGCCATTGTGGAATCAAACTGGATTTAGGTATTCATTCTCATGAAAACATATATCTTTCTTGTTGATCTCTGATAGAAGCTGAACAAAAACTGTAACATAGTAAGGAGACAGGACAGGTTGTGTAAGAAAACTCACCTAACAGTAAATCTGCAGAAGTGCAGAACTACTTGTTGTAAGAGGAGAACATTTCAGTCACTTTTTTAGAGTAAATAAGATGTAATTATGGTAATATATGAATCAACTTCTTGATTCCTCATGGTGTTCCTCTTTATATTATCTTCCTTGATATGCTTCCAGGAATAGCATTTTAAAGAGAAAAGCATTTGTGGGTTCAGTAAAGAAACTTACATTCATTGATTTCAGTCATTAAAATTCCACATCGCGACTTTACTATTTATTTCCTATTCTAATAAAATTTTCAGATTTTGCAATGTGAAGACGTCACGGACTCCACCTCCTCCCGACCCTAATGAACCAACCAACGTGGCTGAGGCAATTGCTTCTTGGGGTTTGGAGTATGTGGTTATAACTAGTGTTGATCGTGATGATTTGCCTGATCAAGGAAGTGGACATTTTGCTGAGACTGTTCAGAAACTGAAGGCGTTGAAGCCAGATATGCTCATAGAAGCTCTGGGTATGACCTTTTTGTACTTGTTAGTCATTGAATCAGTTAATCTGTCTATGAAGATTTGAACTAAAGGCTCGGCTTAACATTATTAAAGTAGAAAGACATGGATTATTTACCAAAAATGCTGGTTGACAGAACCTATTTTGTGTAACATGTACATCTTCTTCCCTGTCAAAAATAAGATTACTTCAGTTAATTATTTGAGATCTTGTAAGCCATGGTACATCTGTAGTGTTTTTCCATTAAGAAGTTGGTGTCAAGGCTGCATGCTCTTAGACAGACACCATAGCTCCAAAAACCCTTGTGTTTATTTGCAAAATTTTAGGCATTTAGAAATTTCATTTGTGGAAGATGAAGCATTTTCTGTAACAGAAAGTAGTTTCATTGTTTCTGTTGTTTTCCTCCTTTTTTTTATTTCACTTAATGTGAGAGGTAGGGTTAGTGCACAAGCATCTAAGTAATAGTTTGGTATGCTGGGTTCACATCATTTATAATTGGATACAAATCATGACACATTTATGGAAGTTTTTTATTGAATGTGAAAAGGTTATGGATGATGTGTAAGCATATATTCAACCATCCCATGGGTTTTCTAGCTGCAAGTTACTTTCCTGTATGTAATGTCAAAAGAAATTATCTGAATGATGTTCTGGCATACTCATCCAAATATGCTTTCCACCTGCTTTAAAGAAATTAATTTCCTCACGTAATCTGAGAGTTCTAGTTATAGAGAGGAGTTGATTATATACATGCATTCACATACATGTTTGTGTCATAGGTTTTACTCCACTGGGAATGAATTATAGTTCCTCAATTATGCAGTGGGAATGTTAGTAACTAAAGTGAATGAGCAAGATCACTTTCCTGTTCTTCTCCTCTTAAAGCTAAGATCAAGAACATGCTAAGAGAAACGGCTCATGAAAGTATTCCAAGAGTACCTAAGACATATCTGCTATTTTCTCCTGATTTTGTTTCTGATTCCCATCTGGACTTTGTCAAAACAATCTTTTACATGTTTCCATGATGCTGAAATTCTATGCCTTTTCTGCTTGTGTATGGGTGAGGGTGAACTTCCTTTGGACTTTTTTTCTTTTTAATTTATTATTTTCACTCAACTGTTTCTAACTTCAATTGAAACAATGAAGAAGAAGAAAGGGAATTGGTAAAAATAGAAGTTATTAACCTGAAATGTAATGGTTCAAGGTATAGTTTCTGAATTAAATCTACAAACGATATATATATCTATATACAATAGTGTAAGTATATTTTGAATAATATATTTTATGGTCTATAAGTATTATGCCATACTCTTTCCTTGGTCTTCCAACTCCTGAATACCAGGTATTACATAGGGTGACTGGCAATCTTTCCCTTTGTAATTGCAGAGCTTATATATCTAAGAAGCTACCCAGACAAGGGAACTGAACCAATGTTAAAATTTAAAAACTAATGCACATTAACTATGTATGCAACTAATATGTCAGATGTAAGCATGTAGCTTTTGAAAATTGTTTGGCCACTTCATCTCCAATATACTTTAGGTCATGTAATCTTATTTTTTCAAGTTCCTCTTCTTGTATGTTGAATATGTTACTTTGTCTTTGCAGTTCCAGATTTTAGAGGAGATCATAGTTTTGTGGAAAAAGTTGCAAAATCTGGACTGGATGTTTTTGCTCACAATATTGAAACTGTTGAGGAGCTTCAGAGAGTAGTACGAGATCACCGTGCCAATTTTCAGCAATCTATGGATGTTCTAATGATGGCAAAGAATTATGCTCCTATCGGGACATTAACCAAAACTTCCATAATGTTGGGATGTGGAGAAACTCCCGACCAAGTGGTGAAAACAATGGAGAAGGTCAGGGCAGCTGGTGTTGACGTGATGACATTTGGCCAGTATATGAGACCATCAAAGCGACATATGCCAGTGTCTGAATACATTACTCCTGAGGCCTTTGAGAAGTATCAAATCCTTGGCACAGAAATGGTATGTTTCCTTCCTGCACTATTAAGAACTCTGTTTATGCTAAAAAGTAATGTTAACAATGTCAATCAGGTCTTCAGTTGGCTTTCAACAATAGGTGGTAGGCATTTGATGCGGGTCTTGTGATCATTGAAAACCAACCACTAACCATTAATTCTAGGAGGATCCTCTTTCTTCATTGTTACCTATGTGCTGATCATTTTGTATATATACCTATGTAATTTATGTCCCTATATATTGTTCATATTCTACGTGCCTTTACATTTCTAGAATAGCAACCAGCTGGGCTGGAACTTATCATCTCCACTGTCCTTGAATCTAGATCTGAAAGAGTTTTATTATTCTTTGAAATGATATCTTATCAATTGTCTTGGTTACACTTTTTGTTTTGACAGGGATTTAGATATGTGGCATCTGGTCCGATGGTGAGGTCCTCGTACAAGGCTGGTGAGTTCTACATCAAGTCCATGATAGAGAAAGATCGTGCTGCATCTTCATTGTAGCCTCCACTTCTGGAACACAGATTATTATGTTATTCCACAATGCCCATATTCCTTCAGTGGTTAGAATTTACTTTCTCAGATCCTGATACATTTTCTCTTATCTCAAGTGGGAGTGGGAAGAAAAGTTCCATTCATGCACCAGAGTCTTGGTTCCTGATGCGTGATTGTTTGTCTTCATTAAAACAGAATCTCTCTGTCATTTTCGTTGTTCTCCTCGGTGTAATTATCATTCAGCATATCTGTGAATATCATAAACCTCAGTTTTGCTATTACTAATTGACATCTTTAAGGAGGATTCTGAACATAAATCCCTGTTTTTCTTGCTATCCCTGTAAATTGGCATTTTTATGGCAGAATCATGCAATAAGTTGTTTTACAATGGTGAGATCCAGCAAGTATGGTATCAATTAGAGCACGGTTTTGTCCACTTCTGCTTGTATTTTCTTGTCCTTGTTGTTCTTGTTTTTTGCCTAAAATTAGAAACATTCCGAGAAGGTGGAATGAATCTTCGACACCAGAACATGGGATGATTCTACACTTTCCACCAGCTCTTCGATCTTTGAAACTTTCTTCTATTTGTCATTTAATGTGCGGTCAATCTCAATTGGTACATATTCTTTCTCGTGATTTTCTTTAGGTCAAAAGGCTCTACTAGGGGTAAAATTTTAAAAATCATCACAAGAAAACTGTTTTTGTTTCTGATGGGTTGGTAGTAGTGGAGTGCTTTGGATTGGACGAACCAAAAAAAAAAAAATCTTCACCGATCCAGCTGGTTGGCTCTAAATCTCATATTACCAAGAAAAGCTCCTTTTTGTGGAAAAAGTAAAATCTTTAGGTCATTCTTGAAGCTTACAAAAAGAAAGCAAAGAATTTAAAGATCCACCTTCTATTTTGTAGGTATCCTACTTTGGGGGTAAATGATGATAAAAGAAATATAAAAAGTTGTGAGGTTTCTTGATTATTTAAATCTAATTTTTATATATACAATATTCATGAGTGATAAATAAATAAGAATCTCAATTAAAGTTTAATACGAATCAAATTTATATATTTTTTTTATCTATATTAAATCAACTCAACAATTAAATTAAATTTGTATAACTAAGACATCAGAGTGCATGTATAAGAATATAGATATGTTCCATAATAGAAGGATTTTTTTAAAAACAAGGAATTCCATTGAAGAGGGAGTTATTGCCTATTGGTGATATTATTGGATTTAGGAATAGAGTCCAAGGATAAAGTTGGCACAAATTTTTTATCTCATATATATGTAGCATCACATATTCTTCTCGTTCCTTTTTTTTTTCCTATCTTACATCCTTCATCTTATAACAAAATTCTAATGTCTTTTATATATTTATTGGGATACATGAATATGTTTCGAGTCAATTTTAACTTACTTATCTTCTATTATAACATAACGTGTAAGAGTCAAACACGTAACTTTATATTGTCATAAATCATCATGACCTATTGAGTGGGGGAATATGAATTTAATTATTGATTCTACTTATATTTCCCACCGATGGTGTTATTTATTTATGGGTAATGTTATTTGACCAAAATTTTTTATCTAAAATTTGACCAAAATCAGTTATAATATCATAAATGTCCTTTATAGTGAGTTGGTTCTAAGAAAAATTTTATTACTTTTTAATCTTTTTACCCTATCAAAATATATAAAATACCCTTATTTGATAATTTTATTAACATACATTTTGATAAAAAGGTTTTTTCCTTTATTTATTTTGGATCAATTGTTATTAAAAATGAATGCAGTCATGTGAGTCTCGTTGGATGATCATTTTCTTTGCCAACAAGTTATAAAATAGGCTTTGAAAATCTGCCCTCCCAAAGAAAGACTGTGTGGGGACACGAGTCCGGAGCCGTTGGAAAGTTGCCAAAGAAGAAACAGAGACAGACAATCCTCAATGGATGGGATGGCGACGTTCTTCATTTTTTTCCTCAATTTTATATAATTTCAAAGAATCTCATTAATCCCTTTAATCAATCCTCCAAATCTCCTCTTGACTGCCCGTTAATTTAGGTCCCCATCTTTTTCTTTTTTCCTTTTTTCCTATGATTTTCATCTCTTTCCGGCACCAATAATGAGCTTTGTTGAGGCAGATTCTCTTTCTTTCTTTTTCTTCTCCCTTTTTTTTTTAAATATATTTTTATTATAAAGTGACTTTTCTAGTTTAAAAAAAGAAAAAATATATATTCAATAAGAAGAAAAGTTATTTTCCAAATAATAGAAAATAACATTTTAGCTTTGGTTAAGACAAAATCTTCCTTCTTTCCATGAATAAACAAATTTTGACTTGAGAAAATTTGGGACAATAAAAAGATACAAATGGCTATTAAAACTGTGTGCACAAAATGAGGTGTCAAAAACAATAAAGAAATATCAATGATTGTGTTGGATCAAGTAAACAAGTCAATTTTGATTGCTTTTTTTAGTTCATAGCAACAGAAAAGAATTTAAATTTGAGATTTATGATGTATTCGAGTACCATTTTAATTATTGGGTGTCTCTAACAACAAAAAATGGTCCAAAATACTATTTTGGTTTGATTCAATTTTGAAATGCTAACAATTTAGAGATAGAGACATGGATGGATCCAATTTTGAATGCCCACACCAGACAAATTTTGTATAATTCAAATTATATTTATATGCATATACATATTGTTACTCTTAGTTATTAGTGTTGTGTGGTACTGCAAAATGTATTCTTTCTTTGTCTTGTGTCACTGCCCAAAATTGAAATTGAAACTTGAAGTTTGCTCATTGTGGTGGACAAAAGATATATCAAAAAGTTAGATTTGTTACTTGTAATGGTAACACACAGTACACCTACTAAATGCATGCCAGTTTGATTGAGTCACAAATATATAAATAGCAATTTTATCAAAAGAAAAAAACACTTCTTCTAAAGCATGGAATTGGAAAGCAAGGAGTGAGTTTTCTTTACACCACAATTTTATATAAAAAACCCTTTTTTGGAAGAGTACTGTTCCCTTTCACATCAGCCTTTTAATTTCACCTTTCCTATTTCCTCTTCCAAACTCACTTGGCTATGTATGTATGCAGTGGTATCCATGTGCCCATCCCCATCATCGTTTGAATTTTTATTGATGGCCCAAGATTTTGTTGAGAAAATAAAGTCATTAAATTGAGCATGTGATTTGTCATTAAATTGAATTTCAGCGTAATCTTTCTTTACATTTATTTATGATTTTTTTTCTCCTAATCTTACCTCCAACGATTTATTAAGCCAATTGCAATTTGTGAGGCTAAATTGATTAATTGGAGTTAAACCGCTGCAGTGATATGACTACTAAGTGACATATTCAGCAGTCCCCAATCCCCAGACATGATGATGGCAGCTCACCCTCTCCCCCTACGCCCAAC
>JAWZTD010000048.1:6605516-6615610 GCA_035221335.1 Echites panduratus
AAAATATTAACAGTAACCTGATAAGTTTCTTTTAATATTATCTTTTTTCTCTCTCTATACATATATATATATATATAATAAAGAAAAAAAAATCAGTCTTAAATCGTTCAACTTAAATAATCATGAGATGTTTGGCCTTATTTGAAATAAAATCTTTTATTTTTTTTGTGATTGAGAATTATTAGTGTTTCTATACACTCTGTGTCCACTTTGCTGGGTGCCCCCAACTGCAGCAGTGTGCGGACCATACATACAAGAACAATATTAAAATTTGAATCTTCTAGATGTGGATATGGTTTGGTATCCTATCCTCCACTAACAATATCAATATACAAATTTTTCTGTGGTTCGAACTTAGAGTGCAATTTCAAGGTCTTGTCAGTCTCAGTCGTCATGAAAATTATGTGTGCATAAATATAGTTCAGATTTATTATTTCTTTCATTTAAAATTATAGTTTAATTTTTTTTAAGGAGATATGGTTATGAGTTAAAATATTAAATTATCATCATTAATTTTTTCTTAATATCTACTATTTTTAATTCCAATAAATTGAATGAAGGGTATAAAATAAGTAAAATTATCTTAAAAAATGATTACATTAATTGCACAAGTTAAATTTTCTTAATCTGTAAAAAAAAAAAAATTGAATTATTTTTATAAGACGAAAGTAGTATTATATAGGATCTCATATCAAGAGAGCAGACTCTAAATTAATAAGGTTCAAATTGGTTAATTCTTAGACTCTTAGGTAAATTAAGTCTCTGGTTTGATTATGGGCCAAGCATCATTCATGACCAATGACTAGGTAGTTGTCTTCATGGATATTCTAAATTAATAATGAATGCTTTGATTCATCCTAATCAATTCATACATAACTTTACATATATATATAACAGCAATATAGGATGTGGTATCGGAGTATCATATGCATAGTAATTTATAAATGATATGATTTAGTATTGAATCGAGAAATTTAAAAATTTCTTAATTTTGCATTTGTGTAAAAGAGAACACTGCCGAAATTTTCTTGTTAGTACTTCACAATATATGCCGAACTAGATTTTATATCTTTAGTTATCTCTATATATTTCGTGAATTCCAAGAGAACAAATTCGTAGGGTTTGTGGGGAAGAATAAGACCTGATCTGAACTCTTTTGCTCCCTCCCCCCCCCACCCACGTCCCCCCATATTTTTTGCTATCAATAGTCCTTGACTAACCTCCCATCTCAAGGATTGGATATATCTTATAATTTGGATCAAAACCAGCAGCTTAACTTAAAGAATTAATAATCCTTCTGCAGCAACTAAGGATAGCAGTGAACCTTGTGTAAATGTTTACCATTTACACCATCAGTTTCCTCTTAAATCCTTACATTTATAATTGTTCATATTGACTAGCTTAGCTATGAAACTGTAGTGAAGGGAAGATCATGAAATTTCCTTTTCTTCATAAGTTTTTGTTTTCCCGCTTTGTTAGAGGGTGGGGGTGACGTAATTAATAATGTGACCATTGAAGGTGTCACTTTTTATTTCCCTCTAGTTTGGCCATTGAATTATAAAATCAATCAATTTAATCATTATACAAGTTAAGTTTAAGGAAAATGCCTTTTGCATCTACTCAAGATTTTATTATATTTTTTATTTGTCTTAATTTGTTTTTAATATATCACAGATCAAAGAGTGATACGCCACCTATTCATGTTATATTTCAAAATCAAGATCTTACAATTCTAAGTGTTTCACCTACTGGTGAGTTAGCAAAATTTAATATAAATATATATATTTTTATATGCTATAAACTGCATCAGTGTTTTGACTATGAGAAAAACGTGCATGTAGCATTATCTGTATATTCGCATACTTATTTTGCAGCGAATTATCTACAATTCTTTCAATCATAAGCTGTACTTATAAACCTTTTAACAGTGCAAATGTTAAGAATTTTGAGCAAAATTTGATTAGTAGTGCACCTAGGAGTCTTGAACTGGCTCAAAGCTGCTCCATTTCCTAAAAAATGCTCCAAAATCTTCTTGAAAGTTCCTTTCTCCACAATGCGAAGCTCAAGAGGCCCAATAGAATTGCACCTCCTGGAAACAACATAGCCATGGTCAACAAAAGAAGCATCCATTTCACGGCAACATTCTCCCAACACTCTTTCTTCAACTTCTCCATCGATTTCCCAGTAGATTACATAATGTCCTGGCTGCTTTCCTACATCTGCATGGCTTGTGAAATCAACTAACTCAGCTTTTGATTTGCTTATCAGGATCTGAGAACCCATTTCCACCACAAGCTGAACGTCCTTTTCGGTGTTCTTGTCAATGTTCACTGTTAGAATTAGCTTTCTCCTGCATATAAAGTTCAGCTTTGGTATCTTTTTGTAAAATCCAGCCACTTCTACCACATCACCTAATCTATACCGGTAAAGCCCTGTAAGACATCACCATTCATGAAATTAACTAAAAAGTATAGTACTAAATCAGACAGCTAATAAGAAATATGAGTAAATTAAGGATCGCAAGATGCAACATATGACACTAATTTTATATCAAAGATTAATGTACAAGTTCATTCGATAGAGTTTGAACTTACATCAATAAAAAATTTAGTACCTAGGAAAATATTTTTTTTATCGATACATATCAATGGTGATGAAATTGTTTAATTTTGTCACAAGAATCTCACCATGTAATTTTGTGTCCCCTAGTAATAAGATGAACTGATAAGTTTAGGAGAGGGCATGCAAGAGATAGATATTTTTAGACTTTTATTTTTACGGTAGTGATGTAGGAGTGTAATATTAAGTCTAGCTTTATATTAAATCTCTCATGTAAAGTTAAACTTAATATGATGATACACGATAAATTAAACTATAAAGTATTTAATCAAATTTTATTTTATTTATTTCTTAAAAAATGTAGACACGCACACAGACCAATATTACCGACTTGGTCCAACACTCCCACCTAATAATAATAATAATAATAATTTTGCCTTCATTAAAATGACTAATGCCCACCAAACCGTCCATAGTTTCCGAAAGTGATTTAAAGATACTTCCAATATCTTCCGTCTTTTCAAGTCATGAAAAGTCAATTTTTGTGGCCAACTTTATGATCATACATCTGTCCTCTACCTATAAGCCCCATATAGCTCATTAATCCTATAGTTTTTAGTTAAATTTAATTTAAATGGATTTGATTTAATTTCGTGGGAAGAATTTAATAATCTTGAAGAACATCAAGCCATGGTGAAGGAAGGTCTGTCTAGAGCTGTCCAAAACTTGTGGTCCCAAACATTATCATTGATTTTGAATGTAATTAATTGGATAGTTAACACAAATTTGAATGATAGTTTAAAGCAAAAAAAAAAAAAAAAAAAGGATTTTGGAAGATTAAAGTGATCAATGAAGACCCATGATCATATGCTAATCTTTTTTAAAGAATAAAGTGATCAATGAAGACCCATGCTATGTATGAAATTGAATCTAAAGAAAAACATTATTATGATCACATATTATATAAATATAAATATATATATATATATTACTTTTATGATTCCATCTAAGGGAATTGGTGGGATTTGAGACCTATAAAATCTTCTATACTTCAAAGACAGATTTGACACTTGATAATATTCTAGATGTTAAAGCTTTTCTTTGAAAGAAAATAGGAATGACAATTTGTAAGGTCAAATCGAGCACTTGATTCTCAATTTAACAAGATTAGGATTCGATTTATAGAGTATATCAAAAAAAGGAAATATTAAGATTTGATCCATATAGTACCAGAAAAGGATAACTAAAGACAAAATACTTCCTCCTCTCTATAAGTTATTATAGTTTATTTTTTTTAATAATTTAATTGATATTTTATTCATTTTTTTAATATTATTTTTTTTTCTTAAAACATTTTCTCTCTCATAAATAATATATATAGATTGAGTAATAATTAACTAATCATTAGGACATGGAGGAATATTGATATTTATTTATGAATTGAATTATACTAACCTGTGAAAGTTGTAAGAACAATCTCATATTGTTGACCAGCTTTTACTTGAGAAAGTGGCACTGGATCATCTTCTATAAAATCATCAAAGTTAGAAGAATTTGAATCTTCTTGATCATTCTTCTTTCTGTGGAGTGGTATAAACTCAAAGTATGAAAATGTGGGCATCACAGCAAATGTCACTTTCTCTGGTGGAGAAGAAGGATCCATATTTACTCCAATCCAACTCTCCGTGGACCCATAATCTGCACTCACCAACGGCAGATTTTCTCCAGCATAATGTCTCAGTTTCTTCAAGTATGGCTCCATCGATCCTGTCATTATCGAATACACATATTTTGCATTAGGCCATAGTTTTGGAATCAAGCAGAACCAGTCATAATTATTCCCTTGTAGTTCTTGGCAAATTGACTTGATCTTTGAAGCTAAACATGGGTTTGGATTAATAACTTTCAGAACTGCTTTCCGGGTTCTGGGTATGGTGATTCTTGAACTTAAAGACCCTTGTTTTATGTCCATGTAAATCTCTTCCCATAACTCTTCAAATGATCTGAATGCTTGAACTATGCTGTATGCAAATGTTGAGGTTATGAATTCGACTTCGTCCCGGAAATAGAGGCCTAGAAGGAGATGACAGTAAGTGGATTGGTTGTAGTCTCCGTTCGAAATTACTTCTTTAGGGCTGCAAGTGAATGACCTTGTTTGTTCTTGCTTGATCTGGAATTCTTCACTGTTATAGTAGTGAGTTGTGGCTGTCCCTGCTATTAACCCCCCTTTTGTTTTGAATTGTTTGCTGCTGTATATGAACTCGAGAACTTTTCCTCCTCCTCTTGTTGGGTAGATCCTAAAATTAACATGCAATTAATAAGGAGGAACACATAAAAAACTCTCTATTTATTACTCTTTTCCTCTCAAAATATAAAGGGTTTAAATATATTTTAAACATTTTTAATTCATGTGAAATGATTTATACCGTAAAAATGATAAATAGTAATTTAAGAGGGGTGAAAGAAAAGAACAGTCATGATTTATACCTTGATCTGTAAGCTGCTGCCAACTTGAAAATCTGCAAGGTTGTTCTGGCGCTGTGGCTAGTAAAAGGCACATACTTCTGTCGACCTTCGGTCGTTCCAGAACTGATTTATTAATTTAATCACGTGTTCAAATTCATATATAAGCAATAAAATAATCAATTCAGTCAAAGTGAATGCGAGCGAATATCAAAGTTGTACGTAAGACTTGTCACAGATTTGTGATTTGAAGGTGAACATTTAATAATAAATTTCTTACCTCAAGGAGAGAAGTTTGATTGGATCTTGAGTGATTAAAGGGGCTGAGTCTCCATCAGCTATTCTCTGAATATATGGCTCTAAATCTGCATGGGTTGAAAGAGGGACCAAGGAAGTGAATAGGGATTCAAGAGAAGAGCCATTATCCATTTTCTTCTGCCGATGAATCTCGATTTCTCCAAACCATTTCTTTAGATATTCAACTCCATGATTGAGTTCAAGAATTTGTACTAATGTCTGCGTCTGCACTGCATCAGCTTTCTCGGCTACCTCTTCGAACCAGCTAATAATGTTGTCTTTGCAGTCGCCATTGCTGCAGGTAATAGTACAATTAGTCCTAGCAGCAGCTGGTTCCATGAGAGCACAGTGAAACACACAGGACAAAACCCAAGTAGTAATCAAGAAACCCTCGTGATTGCATATATATATACATAGGAGCGGTAAGTGGCCGGGCCTAACGGGGTAGAGGCTGAGGTTTGGTATGGTATGGTGGGTTGGGGAGAAAAAGGGCCGGGCTAGAAAGGGGTAAAAATCATGAAAGGAGGTCTGGCGGGCCCGACTGACCTATCATGAGTAGGCTTATGTGGGTTGGTAGGTCAGGCTGTGGGCTAGGATTTTTTTTTAATTTCAAATTTTTTTATCTTAAATATTTTATTTTAATTATTTTAATTTTACTTTTAATATTTTCTTTATTTGAAATTATTCTTTTAAAATTTTAATATTTTTTAGGACTTAAGTAAACTTTACTAGTATAATTTTTATTAGAGTAAAATCTTAAATGAAAATAAAGTTAATTAGAAATTTACTACGGTTAGAAATTTGGAAATTTTAAAAGTTTAAAATTTTAGAATTAGAAGTTTAAAAGTGCATAAGTAACTTTAGATGAAAACTTTAGAAATTTTCTTGGCTTAACTTGATTTCAATATTTTTCAAAATTAAGTAAAATTCTTCTTTTAGTAAAATATGTCGAAGTAAAGTTAATAAAAAATCTATTAGAATTAAATGTATGTAAATTGGAAAAAACCACATTTGAGATGATGATGGGTTTGGCACTGATCAATATCGGATTTATTAAATAAAAATTATTCAAATTACAAAGGAGCGAGAAAATTACAATAAAAATATAATTATCGACAAGAAGTGTTTTTGAAAAATTATATATATAAAAAATCCTCTATTATTCATTTATGAAGTTCTTTCATCATAAAAATCTCAATCTTCACAATTCAATAAGAAGAGTGACTTCTTGTAACATTTTTTCTGCTTTGATCCAATTGGAAGTACACATGAAAGCTTCCAAAGTGTCGGGGGCCATGATACTTTTTGATTCATTTAGTCTTCACCTATTTTCACTGAAAGCACTTTCAGATGCCATGATCAAAATGGATGGCGTCAAAACATCTTGTGCCAAACTTCATAAAGTTGGATAAGTGGATTGATTTAATTTCTACCATCCTAAAATGTCAAACTCGGCGTCTTCGCTACTCATTGACATTTGAGTCGTGATGTTGTAAATTACAAACTCACTCAAACCTTCATTTGATGAAGATGATGACGACGAACCTCATGTCTTGGATTTCTTGTTCAGATTCATGATTGTTGACCAATGATTGAATTTCTCTAATCAAAAGATGAGTTGCTTGATCTTGATGGTTACATGGTTGTGCTTGGAGTTGAAATTTGATCTTGGTAGGATGAAATTAGAACATCCATGTGGGACCTCATGTATGCTTTCGTTTGCTCCGCCTTTATCTGCCATGATGCATATCTGGGAATGCTGTGATACAAGTATAAATAGTTGATACTTATTTCAAAATCTAAAATCTTGATGCTTAGATTCATATGAAAAGCAGCACAATACAATAATGTAATGTCTTTATAAATTTCAAAAATTTTTCTTCCATGACTTCTGCCATTTGACTATGATCCCTTTAGTCCCTATATTCATTAAAAGCATGACATTTTTGAATTAAAGTTGGAATCATATGATGGGTAGTAGGATAATATTGATTGAAAAGTAATTGTGTGGCTTCCTTAAAAGTTTTCAAAAAAGAAGAGATAATGAGCCACTATAAAAAACTGAAAGAGTTAAAAGGAGAGAAAATCTGATACTATTGTAAAATTAAATTAATTGATTTTTATAAGGAAGAACATTTTAGATCATATCATGGGTGAAGTTCGATCAAATGTTAACATCTAGCCAAATTTTTTTGTAACTTAAACCTTGATCAAGACAAAAATATTTAAATTGTACTCTAACAGAAGAAGTCTTAATAAACTAAACTATATCACAAATAATAGTAATCATTTCATCTACAAGTCATTTTAACAATTAAATTTAAAACATGACATGTACCTCTATTATGAAAAAGCTTTTCATAAAAAAATGGGGTTTATTTTACTTACAAGAATAATAACACTAGTATCATTATCTTTTGTATTGCCAAAAGAAATAGAAAAAATTCTCTTTAAAATATGATATACGTGAGACGTACATAAAATAAATTGTGCAATATTAATACCAGTGTGAGGATATTTAAAGGGTCTAAAACAAAGGATTCTTTTTTGAAGAATCCATTAATAATCAATCCAATCACAAACAATACACAAATAATGCAAATCAATAATGGCTATCTAAGAATCACAAGTAAAAGCAAATTTTATAACATTTATTTCTTTAGAAGGAGTAATATGATCTTTTTTCATATTTTGAAAATATTTAATAACATCACTTTTTAAGTGTGGTTCTAGGGATTTTACTTAGTACCGATTGTAAAGACCTAGGAACTATTATATTAAAATTGTTTGTTTCTGTTATGTTAAAAGAAAGATTTTGTTCAATTATCAACATAACAAGTTTTTATTCAAATAAGCAATTACCACTTACTTTCCCTTGTTACACTAGTTTGTTGTTATTTTTCCAAATCTTCATTAAAATTGGGTTGATCAATTTTCAAATGTGGGTCAAGGTTCCCATTGCACTTCCACTTTTATGAGCATATATGTCTTATCACAAACTGCACAAGTTGTTTTTGCACCTTTTTTTAAAAATAATTTTCATGTTAGTGATTTTTTTTCTTTAGCTGTACATGTGTTAGAGGAATATGTTTCCGCAAGTCCTAAATGACCTGTGGGCATTATTGGTATTTCTTGGACATCATCTGAATCAACATCATCACCAAAAGCAAATTTATAATTGGGTTTGGGGAAATTGGTTCCAGCGTCATACTAACAACACCTAGAGAATTCTTCATCAATATTAATGTGGTGGAGAATGAATTAGATCTATCCATTTTTTTAAAAAATAAACTAGATAATGAAAAAAAATTAAACTAAATGAAAGTAAATAAGGACGCAATTAAGTAAATAAATAAATAAAATTGAATAAATAATTATATAGGTAACAAATAAAAATAACAAATTAACAAAACTACTAAATTATAAAATAAGCAGAGAAAAATTAACTTGAAATTTATAAGAATAAGTTGGAAATTGTGAAAGATGAAAACTCCAAATTTCTAAATCCAATTTCTTTTAGCCAAAAATCAAATTTCCACACTAAGACATCAAAAGAGAATTGAGACTAGAGAGTAATATTGGAGAATGAATAAAGTAGAGATTAAAGAATTTTTTTTTTGCGATTCTTTGTGGTGTTGGTGTATTTATAGTTTTTTTGAAAAATTAAACGTCACTTGCATTTCTATAATTTTTTTTAAAAATTGCAAAAGGCTAGATTTTGACTAAATGGTCATGTCATCGTTGAGCCCGATGGGTCAGACTTATTCATGAGCTGAATTGAATAACTCATTCCGGGCTAGATCGGATTTTAAAAAATGTAAACTGTACGAATTGGGGATGGGTTGAAGAGCTGGGTCCGTTCGTGGTCGTTTAGCAGAGGGCCGAGCGGCCAAGCTAGCCCGTTTCCATTGCTAATATAAATATATATATTTATATATATATATATAATATGGAGTAATACTTATATTTTCTTCTGAATAAATTTGGGAGAAGAAACAAAACGTGTGCCCACATGAACATGGAAAGATCCTCTTGCTTCTTTTATCCACGATATAGTATTGCTTTTTATTATCCACTCTTTTGTTCATATTTTTATTTTGAACGGTTTAAAATTAAATATCTATATAATAAAACTAATATTGTAAGGTTAAAATAAATTTCATCCAACATTTTCTTTTTAAAATTTATTTAAAATGACATTTAATTTTTGAGCAAGGAGCTACTAATGATCAGAAAAAACTCAAAGAGGAGTCTCCTGTATCATCAGAAATAATGATGTAGGCAGGTACGATTACATATAGACCACAAAGACCTCTCTTATCCCATAGATTCTTTGGCAATGGAGGTAGATGAAACAGGACAAAGACCAAACAAGCCATTATTTTCGACAGCTAGCCCATCACTAATTTTCGTTTTTATTTCCTTTTTTTGGCCTTGAAGGACCAGCAACCGCTATTTGAAAGTGCATAAAAGGTTTCACTCAGCTAATTAATGTAATAGCCAAAAGGCCAATTTATAGGAAATAAGTTAAATGACAAGTCCTTTGTAACATAGTCATGAAGTTGAAAAGATTTAACCCTACTAGTGGATGAGGAATTTCACCCTCCCATAATTTGAGTTTATCTCTAAATAACTTGTGTTTCGTTGCCCATAATAATATTACTATATATATATATATATAATTAATAATTTTGACCTTTAGAAACTTAACTTTAACTCTAAATAATTTAAGTTACATTGTCTATATAATAGCATTATTATATATATATATATAT